>VWZO01022991.1:0-12673 GCA_013396975.1 Bucco capensis
AAACTGTTATGTATTATGTGATACCTGAGCAATAACTAATGAATTAAAATAGTTTCAGAACAGGATCAAGCATTGCTTTACATTCCAGAATACTTGTTGCCAAGTTAGTTTTCAGTGAATAGGAATCTCACTCTTTCTTCAACAAAGAAAATTGTAGAATTTCAATAATCTAAAACCAATGAAAACTCCAAGAAGTATTTCACTGTGTTATGTTTATTTTATGCCTAATAGTGTATTTGAGTTCATTAAACAAGATATAGGTGGAAAACATGTTTATAATTCGTATGACACAAGAGATACAAAATCAGTCATTCAGCACATGTTTTTAGGATGCTACCTGGGAGCCTGATTTTTTAGTTTGCATTTATTTTAGTCCTGCACTTATTTAGCTGTGAAGTCTCTTTACCTCTCCATTATATTCTCCATATATTTTCAATACATCCTTTTATTCCTTCATTCAGTGGCTGTGAGTAACACAGCATCATACAACAACCAGGGTAAATACTTCCTAGCTGGAAAGCTTTACCATAAATATACCACACAACAAATGTTTTCAATCTAGGTTACTTCAAATTTGAAGACATAATAGTAGCAAATAAGCAGTGGAAGCAGTGTAATGTCCCCCTTAGAGACAGGATTGACCTTTCTGTGTTTCTTCAGAGCACCATTAGGAAGAGCATCCATAAAAAGAGTGAATATAGATCATCCTAAACTGTGAATTTCAAAGTATTACAATTTTTGCAAATACTATTTCACAAAACTGAAATGAATATCAGTAGATATATCTTTCTTCCAATGCAAATGCTAAATATGTATATACAGTTGCATGATCTGGAGCAACGGCAACTGAAGGAAATTTTATCAAATAATTAGACGTTATTCAAAATAGCAGCCTTTGTACTACCAAAGAATTGTGCAGACTGATAAGACTGGGTTAGAGAGACAGGAGAAGTTTACATAAAGAAAGAGCATCTATAGAAGTGCAGAGAAACGTCTTCCCACTAATTCTTGAGGGGTAGGGATTAGTTTGTTTATTTTCTGAAGAGGATTGATGGGATTTGAGAGAAGGAGGGCAGAAGAGACAAAGGTGGCACCAAAAGTGGCCTGGATATTGGAAGGAAAATGATATCCAGGTTAACTCAAAAAAACAGATGCAATTTATTAAAAAAATATTAGGAGTTCATTCAAAACTACACACAGTATTTGCAAATTTCAATGACTAATTAAACATACACAAAACAGATTTGGAGGTAGATTTTTATTAGTTCATTTTCTTTCATCTGTCAAGAAACACCTTTTGTTCCACATGAGTATGTATTTCAGTGAAGATACAGTAATATTTAAAACTTACTAATAATCCCTGAAAAGCTAGTTAAATGTGAGCATTATTAAACCATTTTTTAACACAAGGGTACATTACATGCCTGGCATAAGAGACAAATCAGATGAGCTCTTAGCAGCTTCAGTGATGTCAAACTCCTTTGTGAGAGTAATGTTACTGAATTGACTCTACACAATTTTGTAATAATACAATACAAGTGAACATTTAATGGGCAATTTTTTTAGGAGAAAAGAACCTTTTTGACTGTAACAAAAACAAATGTCTTCCTTTTGCCGATCAGTACTTTTTTTTCCTAAAACTGCATGAAGATCTGTGTTTTGTTATTCACCTCCCATTGAAAGATTTAAGATATCCTACCTATTCAGAGTTATATCATTAGGAATTCAGTAATGGTAGATGAAATAAAAACCATTGTATAGTAATGATATTATCAAATTGAAAACCTTTTCTTTCAGAAATAAATTCAAAGATTGTTAACTCAATGACGAAAGTTGGAAACTAATCTTAATCACTGGGGACTTTTTCAAAGACATTTCCTCATGCAGATAATGGCAAAAACTCAACTAACAAGAGCAAAGACAAGGAATACAGACTTCTACACGTTTCACAGGTCCTATATATAATGCTCGTTCTGAAAGTATCTCAATTATAAGAGGAAGATATTGAATATAAGAAATGGTGCAGGTATATGGCATTTTGTGGTCCTTATTTCTGGAACATTTGGAACATCTTGTAAGTGCTAGCAGTGCAATTAAAATTCAACATGTTTAGAAGTAAAAAATATGAAAACAATTGGATAACAGTGTATATGAACTAGTTATTCAGCAGATTACTAAGGACACAAAAGATGGCATGCATTATAGCTTTTAAAATCATTTTTTTGTGTAAGCTTTCCATCTTTTTGAGTATCTTTCTGTGTCCTCTGTATGTTACTACTTCTCTTTCTTTCTGTGTCACAAGAGTCTGGATTTCTTCTTGAAGCTGACCTCCTTTCCCTGAAAGATCAGTTTCATAATTTCTCTGTCGCAGCAACATTTTGTGCAATCATAGGTATTTCTTCCTCTTCCACATTCTAAACACTTTGAGGTTTCTGTGGAAGTAACTCTTATTTTTTGCCTGCCTTCATTAGCCTTGGGGCCAGTAATGGTGGGGTAACTCTTTTTTTTCATAAACAAATTTGTCATAAACAAATGACGAAACAAGTATTACTGAAATAGTAGAGTGCAATTAGGAAGTAAATAGAAGAAGGAAAGTAATGTCCTTAGAGCACAGGACAGAAGATATGATAGTGCTGGGAAAGGGAAATTCATTTAAATCAAACATAGCCCATCAAAATATCTTCAGCTAGTCTTCCTGATGGTGGAAGACCTATGTTGATAAAACCTTCCTGAAAGTATCAAATCTGAACCCAAACACAAAGGCTGAATAGAGAAGTGACCTATCCTAACCTTAAAATGAGGACCATCTGATCTCTCCAAGAACTATTCAGTGGAAATTAACATAATTTTTTACAGACTTCTAGAAAAATGGGGAAAACTGTATGAAAACTGTATGAATATACAGACTGAAAAAGGCTCTGAAAAATGTTCCATAGGCTGGGGAACATTACTGCACCAGTAGGTGTTGGAGAATGTCGCCTTATAGAATCATTTAAGTTGAAAAAAACTTTTAAGGTCATTGAGTTCAATGATGAGGGAGATCAATTTTTTATTTAAAAACTTCTGATCATTGACTACTACAAAAGCTGGTTTGAAAACAATAATAGTGCACAGAACCCTTTGAAGATCTATTAAGATACCAGTTCATACTGCAATCTGCAGTTTGTACCACAGGACACAGGATTCCTCAAAATTCAATAGTCTTGTTGACTGAAGCTTTTTTCTTCACAGAGACAGAATGATTGAGACAGACTTTAATCTCCATATATTGACTTTCTCAGATCTGGCCTGTAAATTCATTAATGGAGAAATTTGGGAACATTTTTGATTCTTCTGGTAATATAATCCTCACAGTGAGAGAAAAAAAAAAAATAAAGGAAATAAATTACTGATTAGTGGTTATTTTCCAGTCTGTGTCTATGATGTCTTTCAGGGGCCTTGGCTTCTTATACAAGCATTTAAAACTAATTGAAAAAGAAAAAAATCTAAGGCCGCCATTGAAAGGATGGATTAGAGTCAAAGAAATGCAAATGTCTTAAATTGTGTAATCTGCATTACTTAATAGACCAGGGAACCAATAAAGAAAACTCCCCTATCCAGTTTAATTAGGCTAACTACAGGTTAGGGAATCATATAGTAAAGGGAGGAGCATTCAGTAGAGAGACTTTCTCATGTATCTTTCATGTCTGTCTCCTCTGCTGTGGCAAAGCAGAAGATACCTACTGCTTGGCTTTCAACCTTTTAATGCTAGAAAGTAAATGAATCACACTCTTTATACTATCAAGACTTTGAAGCCATAAGCCTAGGTATGCTGCCGGATGATGGGGAGGGAAGGGGGGATGGAGGCAGAGCAGAAGAAGTGTGGCAGCTGGTATATTCATTCTATCAAATCAACAACATTGTCATGTTATGTATGTTTCTTACCTTCAGCTTCCTTACATCCTTACATGGCCAACAACCTCATATAGCTCTTTTGCAAAGTGGTTAGAAATGAAAAAAATAGTTATTTTGCTCTCTGAATGGCATACTAATGCCAAATTAGAGAATACAGCTTAAGTTACCAAGTTGGAAAGATACAGAGTTGAGAAAAGTGACATATCCTTTTCAAAAGTCTCCATCGAAGTGTGTGTTACATGCTTGTATCATAGCTCCAATACATATTCTTATTGAAGAACTCTGAATTTATGTCCTGCTTTGCTGATGTGTTGATAGACACAGATATTCTCTGACTCTGTAATTCTGTAATACTCAGACTATGGAGAGACACAGATAGCAAGTCCAAGGAAAAAAAAGACAAAACAATTGACAAAACTAGCCATAAATATTCATTAATGAAAATGGGGGGGGGGGGGGGGAGATTAAAGAAGTGGAAAGAATAATACTGTGCTAAAGTTAATAAATGATGGCACACTTTATCATCCTGACCAGATTGACAGTCACCTTTGAACAGTTAGATAAAATCTGTCTCCCCATTTTATCATTGTAATATTTGACATTCTCATAATTTTTAATCTGCTTACTCAGAAAACAAGTTTGAGGAAGGAAAACAATGTTTACAGATGGAGCAAAGACCCTTTTATTTCTTTTTAATCTCAGTGCAGGAGCACTGAATAGGTTTTTTTCATTTTACGTAGCATATCATCTTTTCCTTTACAGTCACTTCCATAGGTTTTACAGTCAGAACAATCTCCTGAAATGTCCTTTGAAACAGTGGCCAGATAAATTCTTGCAGGGTCAGGAACTTTCTTTGGTGTGAGAATTAACATGCACGTAGGTAGGTAAAATTCACTAGAAAGGCTTGGCACCATACAAGATGGCAATGGCAATTATAAAGCCTGGGAGAAGAGATCATGTTGGACACGCTGCTGTCATTTTGCCCTGCTACTGGGACAAACAATTTTTTGCACTACTGTGCACATGAGATACAATGGTCTCAACAGCACAAGCTTCTCTTTTTCTTCCTATCAGCTACCTGTTGGATACTCTGGATGGCATACAGAGTAATTTTAAAATTTTAAAGGGCCAGATTCCAACTCCATTTGCAGAACAGAAAACTTCCCATTAATTACATGAGAAGTATAATTGAAAGTCTAATGAGTGCATAAAAATCCTTACTACTAACAGTATTCACATTCATATGTCCCTTGCTCTTCTTCTTCCCTTCCCAGGTCAGAACTTCTTTAATGAGAGGTTGTCAATAAAGTACTCAGATAATAATCTAGCATTAAGTTATGCCTTCAAGCTAATCATTTTATATGATGATTACAGGCTAGTGATCAAGGTTAGGTAACTAAATTATGCAATATAGTGCAAAGCTACTGCACCTACAAATTTCCAAGAAAAGAAATCATACGAATAAGAAACCATATTCAGGAGTGGATTATTTTACCTTTTAGTATAAATGCTGATGCCAACACCAAAGGCAGCTATATGTATAATTTTTATCTGTTCCTACGTGCGACATTACTAGTACAATATCTGATCAGGTCTGTTATTCTCAGACAACTAAAATTCATAGAACCTGCTTTCATGTAGAAGCTCCGAAAAGACATCTCTACTACCTGTCCTCAGACAGAACTGAAAAATATTTCATGGTGTAAAAATTACAGCAAGACTTCTGCTAATGCATTTTCATCAGCTATTTAAGAATCAGTATATGCCATCATGCAGTACTTTCTGACTACGCAAAGCACAACAGAAAGTTTAAGAAGAAATAAGCAATGATTGGATTTCAGTTCAATTCTATAAACAAAAGATACACAAGCTAAAAAAAAATGCTTTTATGACTGATTGGATTCAAATGGGAATAAAGATTTCTAATCCCTAAGAAAGACATCCAGATGCACATCAACAGCATTCAACATTCAGAGGGCAGCTGGTAAACTGGATTGTATTCTTTCTGAAAAGCACTATGACAAAGTTGTTTATTCAGCAAAACAAACTGTTCCCTGTGTCCGTTAACAAGGCTGGCTTTGTGCAGCACAGACTTCTGCAGTGCTGACTCCTGTTTGGAACCATTCCACACTAATTAGAAATAAGAGAAAAGGCTGTGTTCATAAACAGCCCAGATTAAGACCTCTTTCAAACCACTCTTTCTGAAAATTAACTCAGTTGTAACCTTCTGTGAATAACAGAGTTGCGCAAACAGGATAGGGAAAAATATATTGTTAATAACTGTCAGTTTGTTTTACAAAATGCCTGTGCAAATTTTACATAACACTACCCAAATCATATGAAATGATGAACTATGAAATGTTTGCATCTTCTAAGATTATAACTGTAACAATTTTTTAAGTATTTAGCAACAGTATGAGCATGTGATAAAAAAAGAGTTATTATTGTGAAAGAAAACAAATAATTGAATTATACTGTAAACACAAGTGTGGATTTGTTTTACATATATATGATTATTATGGAATGCTACATAATAAGATAGGTTTAGAATATCAGAAGCATTTTCATCTTGAGGATAAAAAGATAACAAAACAGAGAAGTCACTTCAGCATTAACACTGCAAATTGATAAATTGAAATAGTGAAAACTAAACCTGACAATGTTATATAGGAAATGTGTTCAAGGAACAACTAAGCAGCAGGGAGGCTTATTTCTAATTTCTATAGGCATCTTGCACTTTAGGCATCATTTGCTCATGGAAGTAATCCTCCTTAAATCCATGGGGCTACTTGTGGAAGTGCCAGATGTCATAAATCAGGGCTGCAGTGATAAGCACTAGCAATTCTCAGCTCTGTATTTTGGAAAGATGTTACACATAAGAAACATACATTTGCAATATTTTCTATTATCACTTACAATGAAAATTAGATCATTTGAACACAAAATTTTACAATGCCCTATGCTTTTGTGATTTTATAATAAAACTCAGTCTCTAGAGTTAGATGCAGATGGTAGAAGTATGTTTCAAAATACATTTGAAAAGCAAGAAATTTAAACCTATTAGAAAAAAATATGGTTAACTTGCATTACAAAATATCTTTCAAATTATTTGGTATGAATCTACTATTTTTCTACACAATTCAATGTAAGTTCTAAAACCTGAAGCAGGAAAAAAAATAATTTGGGAAAATAGATTTCTTCGGATCACAGGAACTAGTTTTTTTGTGATTTAATTGCTGTATATTAGATTTCTGTTCTAACACTAAACCTGCATCTAAAGCCTATCAAGAGCTATATTTTTTGTACTTGAATAATGAATGTCAAATATAAATGTGAAACACAAGTATAAAGACAAGCAAAATCAATTGAAATTCTTCCTAAGGAAGATATTACTGTCTAAATTTAACATAAAATACTCTGAAGTGTTTTTATCTTTCATGGATAATATTTTCCTTACTTTACCCAGTTCTTAAGGAAATAAATATTTATACGATTTTCTTTTCTATGATGACAGTAGTGTTACATTGTGTGGGACTTGTGGTCTGACTTTCAGGATTGCTTGTAAAATTAGGGGAAGACCAGTTCAATTTCCTAATGAAGCTTCCATCTCTCCATTGCTTTACTTGAAAGAAAGCCAGAGCCTTTTGACAACTTATCAAAATAAGTTTCTTTCAAGGATCATAAAGAACTGGAATAATTTCTGGCTCCCACACCCCGTGATTGAAAGGACAGTTTGAACTACTTCAGCTTGCTCATAATGGACAAACAGAACTGAGGGGACAATATGTCGCTTATGAATGCTTGTAAGAAATTAATTCTAACTATCCTGAATTAACATGTCTAGTATTGTCAGCACTAATTTGATCAAGAAAGTAGTCTGCAGGTAAGAACTGTTGTCTTGCTTACACAAACATGAGTCTGTATTTAACTCTCAAATACTGAAGGGAACATCTTTTATGCAAATTATTCTCATGTCTCTAAATAGTGAAAAGCATTAGAGATGATCACCCCGTGTTCTTTCAACTCATTTTTGCATGTAACATAATAAATTAATAATAGTAATTTTCAAAAATGAAAGCTCAACCTAATTTCATGAGGGTCATACAGTTCAAATATCTTTTTTATGCTCTGATGAATTCATAGCATCAAATCAAAAGAAGTTTTTGTTAACTTCCTAGAAGTCATTTCTTTTCTTTCCAATAGAAGCCTGGGATACAACTTACAGCTTATTGTTCCTAAACATGGTTATGTAGTAGAATTCCATCTATGGATATTTTAACTGCATGTTACTATGCTTTATTGTTTACTTCAGTTTTGTTTTAACAACAGTAAGATTCATAACAGTTATATATATGATTTTTCATGTGAATTTTAGTTCTAATCTGCTAGCTGTACTTCATCTATTGAAGAGTATGACAGATCTTTACCTTCATTCCACCCATTCTTTTTCATTTTCAGATTTCATAGTTTGTTTCTACTGTGCAATGCTGGTACTTTTTTTTTTAATATGTAACTTTGATTCATCTGAAAAACAAACAAACAAAAAAACCAACCAACCAAAAGCCAAACATCTATGCACTCATTTTCTATAAAAGCAAAAATAATATAAAATATGCTACAACTAGAAGACTTTTGTCAGTAACCACATTACTTCCTTTATATGTTTTTGTTTGTCTTAAGGTGAGAAGGGGAAGCATTTTAGCAAACTAGACTTTGCAGGTTTTCCAAAAGACTACGCTTGGACAAGAGTATTTCTCTGTGCTCTCTGTGACCAATAGACTCCCTTGAAAGTTCTACCTTTTTCAGAAATGTTGACCTGAAAGCAGTATCATCTAGAATGATATCATCAGCTGGTCAGCATTCTGTGGTCAGTTCTACTTATGATATTTTTGAAAACACTGTCCTCTACTGGTTGTGATTTTGGAATTGAATACTCAAGATCTGCATTTTCCAGTGGCAGGTCTCCATAGTCAGGTCAATAGCAGATTAAAAACATCTGTGAAGATGGAAAACATTGTTTTCAATATAGATAAGTGAACTTGCTCTGTGTCCAGTTCTGGGCCCCCCAGCTCAAGNCCTTCTCAGATGGCAATAACCATTAGTAATAACCAAGAATAGCCAAGTTAAGCCATGATTGTTTCTTCAGCCTCATTTACTTTTTCCCCTTTCAATGTGCCACTTTCATCTCATTTCTAATCTCTTCCTCTTCTCCCCCTTTCCCCATCCCCCGACAGCTATCAACAAATCCTTTGAAAATCCAGACTGGATCTTCCAGTAATAAGATTTATCCCATGCTTTAGCATGAAGATGATTCTTGATGGAAATCTAGCATGTTTGTAACTAGGTAGTAAAAAGATTTAGTTCGGTCTTGAAGGTTATAGTGCAGAGACCCCAATTTTCAAGCTGCTTTTTGACTATTTCTGTCATGGATTTTGAAACACAAAAGGAAGCACAGAGCAGCAAAAATCCAGAGCTTTAAAGCTTTTAGATGAAAATCAGAGGAAATGACCACTGCCTTTCATCACAAAATGGCCCAGGTAAGAGTAGAGTGCAAAACATTTCCGTAACTCCATGTCCCTCTTCCAATGAAGAGAATAAAATGTAGAGTTTCTATGGACTGACAGATTGGCTAATAAGAAATTACTGTATACATTTCACATGCAGGTGCTTTTTATTTTCTTATTGTCACTTCTCTACTGATATCTTTCTCTTACTACCTGGACTTTAACTGGAGCATAAATCATCATGAGATCTATGAGTTCTGAAGCTGATGTTCATATGTCTCCTAAGAAACTTTTGTGCAAATGTTAAATTAAGAACTTGATCATTTTGATGCCCTTGTTCTTTCAATGGATAATTTCATTACAGTTTTCTAATGGCCTGTCTAAACTGTACCTCCCCATTTTCATGGCATACACATGGATAGCAATGGAACCAGTTTTCATCATGTGGCTGACTTTTCCTATTGATTATATTAAAGTAACTGGGCAGTCCTATTACAGAAAAAGCATGTACAAATACAGATCAGTTAGATTCCTCCTGACTATCAAATGCTTTCGCTGATCTAATTCTTTTCAACCTTTCACAGGACATTAGTTCATTATACCACCTAAAATCCAGTTTCTGGCATGAAAATTGTTTTAAGGCTGTTATTTCCCATTCTTTGTTAACTGAATACATTTTGCTCAGAATAAAAGTAACCGAAAGAAGTATTGGCTGCATAGAAGTCCTTTGTTAGTGCTTTTGAACTCCCTAGTTGTGGACTACAAAGAGTCCAGCGTGCTGCCTCTCACCAGCACAGAACAGAAGCGCTGAGCATTGCTTTTTTTTTTTTTTTTTTTCTNGAGCATTTCTTTTTTTTTTTTTTTTTCTCGGGGTGGGGGGAAGATCTTGATATACAGGATACATTACTGAGTGCCTATAAAAAGGTTTGTGAACCTTGATGGAAATCAGAGGTGAAAATGACAGTTCAGATGTCTGGTCTGGGTTTAAAAGATCTATGGTAATGTATTTTTACTTAGACACTAAGAATGAAAAAAGTGAGCCAGCAAAGTGGTGTTCAGACTTATATTACACTCTTTTTCTGCTCTTGCCCTTTCCTGGAGCTGTCAAACCCAGAGTATTCTCTGAAAACTAACATGATTCTAGGCAGGTTACCAATAGATGTTATTTCTTATTAGTTATCTCCTTAGGATATCACTAAGACACAAAGCCTATATGATTCTTTTCAGCTACAAACAATGAGTAAGAATCCGTGCTGGCTTGAAGCATGTGTCATTCTTGGATTTCAATGCAATGGCCTGGAATAGAATTTAAAAAAAAAAAAAACAACAAAAAGACCACTTAATATTTTATGTAGGAAGCTTTATAGAACAGTTGTTCAAAGAGAAAGCAGGAATATACTAGCTAATCAATTAATACTTTAATAGATTTTGGCAACTGACATTTAGCTTTACACCTCAAGAAAAAATTACAAAACTATAAGCTAGGAAACTCTTCGTTCCATTATTTTCTGTGAGACATTAATAGGCTATAAATTTAGTTGGCATCATGGAACATCACCTGGTTCTATTTTCTTCCACTCATCCACTATTTTTACTTAACATTTCTGACAAAAATAAATACAATTCTGTTCTGCAAAAAAACCCTTTTTCATTCCCTTGAGGAAAAAGGGAAAAAGGTTTTCTTCCCCATTTTCGTAGGTCTTTGTTAAGACCTTCACCCTAAAATAATTTCTAGATCATCTTTAGCTTCTATTCTTTCTTCCTGTGCACTGAAAATCTTTGTGGTGGATCTATTGAACTCTAAAGAGGGAAAGTATCAAGAGTGTATGAAATGTCAGTGCTGGAAACTATACCTGCTGCACAAATACTTAGCATTCACACAGCTCATTATTGGCTCAAAAAATAGTCATGGTAATCAGTGGTAAATGTTTCCCAATCATTCTGAATGGACTTCCTATCTCCAAGACTCCAAGTTTCTTTTGGAAATAATAGAAGAAATATAATCACTGTCACCACAATCATGCCTCTTCTTTACAAGTATATAGGTGCTCTGCATGATCTACATTTTGAGACAGACAAAAGTTTTAATGCCAACTTTTCCAAACTTTGGAGGAGTTTGGGTGCATGATTTGGGCTTAGGCTATAATGAAGAGAGCTCTCAAACTCCCAGGTCAGGAAAAGAAGTTTTTTACATCTTTCAGTGGAGTACTTCTGAAAGTTTAACACTTATTATTACATTTACTGTATGTATGAAGCCTACTGTTGGTACTGCATGGTGTATGAGGCTCACTATGAAGGATGAGGATGACCATCAATAGTCAATGAACTCATCATTGCAAAAAACACACACCCAAATGCAAGGATTTTATAACTGTGACTGTAGAAGACCAACACTAATGAGTCTTTAGCACAGAAATGTTTGAAAATTCATGACAGACAAATAAGGCTTTATCTGTTCAGACAGCTTAATGTTAATAAGCTTGGGTTAGAATTTACAGTCCACTAACTTCTCTATACTAAAAGCACCTTTATGCAAGGTGCTTTTAAGGTAGAATAAGTTGCCTCACGCTGTTTCCTCATAGGGAGTTAATGCAAAGTAACCAGTGTACTGTAAATTTGCACCCCAGTTTACCATGCAATAACCTCCCTAAGTGGATACCTCTTAATATATCGTGTTCAGGGAAATCAATGGCTAAATCTCAGTAATTAGTATTAAAAACTGTTCAGGTTCTCAAAGTTTCTCATTTCTGTTAACACCCATCTCTATTCACAGCTTTTCCAGTAGGATGAGTTCCAGTTGCAGGTTTGCCATATGGTTATTCCTATCAAGATCCTAAGGGTCACATGCAAAAGAAAAAATAGGCATCTCCACAAAAAAAAACAAACCACCAGTTTTGTACTTGATACCAGAAGTGCTTATTTCTTGCTCGTAAAATATTGCATCAATAAATCCAGAGGTAGAATGACTTAGATCATGCATAACTGATAAACACATTACAAACAAAAAGATTATGAATAACCACACACAATTATTTTAAATTCATTTGTAAACAACTCATAAAATAAAACATATTTCCATAAAGTCATCAGATCACTGCAGGAAGAAAGGAAGAATTAACAAACATCTAATTCTTAATATGGATAATTCACAAACAAACATAAATTTGTCAGGGAGAGGGTCTGAAATCTGCCTGTAGAAAAATCATGTTGCAACCAACTAACTATTGTTACCCTGAAATTACATCACTGCATCTTTAAAGCCATAGTAGAACAAC
>VWZO01023005.1:0-19872 GCA_013396975.1 Bucco capensis
CCATACAAACCTGTTGGTCTAAGGTTTATCTACAGTAATAGAAATGTTAATTGTATTTCTTTTTGCTAGATCTGTGTTTTGCTGTTATTACACAAAATATTACTTATTATTGATATTTTTTTTTCTGAAGAGCCTGATTCATCACTTCTAAACACATCAAATACTAGTGTCTGTTATAGTCAGTTAATTAAACCACTTCCAGAAGTTATGTGCAGCATGGAACTAAATCAGAAAGTCCTTTTAAGGATCCAGGTTCAAGGCTAAGCTGGTACATGAAAGCACTGCTAAGATACATTTATTACTTCACGTTCTCTTCCCTTGGCTTTGATCTAGCTTGCTTTCCTCCTGTATGTCACTCCCTCCAGAAACCACAACTGCTGTCTGAGCATGTGTCCATTCAAATCTTTTCATAGTTAGTCAAAAAGACAACTCTGATACCTTCATTCATTTCATTTGTGTATTAACATTTTTAATTAGCATTTTTTTGCTTGTATTTTCATAGCAGTAAGCAAAAGGATCTCTATTGTAGTAAAGATAGTACCAGGTAATCTGTTTGTATTGTAATGTAAAAGGAATAGAATCCATAATTGGGCTTGTTTGTTTTGTTTTTATTTTGTTTTATTGCAGTACTTGGTTGTGTGCGGGTTTTAGTCTTTGAGGGTTTTTTTGTAGTTTCAGCAGGGAACCTAGCTCTTATCAGAAGATATGACGTATGGGGAAAAGGTAGCCGAGAAATTTTAAGAAAATGCTATTTATTCTGCCATTATATGGATAAATAAATAATATTAAATGCAATTCTATTATAGAAAAGTTTATATAAACGTGACATTGCCATATGCTGTATGAACATTGGCTCTCTCAGAAGAAATTGTAAATAAATTGTTAACACCTACTTATTGGATAATATTTTAATGTAATTAAGTCTCTTCCCCTTATCCATTGATCAAGATGAGGGATTGGTGTTTTTTTATCAATTACTTTTTTTAGTAAACATGCAGGGAGAGTTTGGGTTTTTGGTTGTTATTTTTTTGGTTGTGGTTTTGGTTTTGTGGGTTTTTTTTCCTTATTGGACTGAAATTGCTGCTTAGGGAAAAGAGATCATGATGAATATTTCAGGCTGTGCTCACCAAAAGATTTCAATACTCTCTAATTTCTAAGAATACTGGGAAAGGGAGTTCTGTGTCTTCAGTAAAAGTTGAAGCACATTATGTCTATGTTACATTTTCTTTTTTACACTCAGAAATGGTTGAATTCAACAGCATTTATCGGTAAACATAAAAAATAAGTCTATTTAAGACAGCAAATTTGTGAACACAATTCTCAAAAGACAGACCAACTGCAAATAAAAGTAATTTTAATTCAGAATATTCAAGAGAAGAGGCTGAGAAGTAATGATTCCAGACTTAGTTTGAGGGGGGTGGGGAAGAATAAGAGAAAGACTGTATTTTTGTAACATGCTGAAAGAATAACATTGCCTTTATACTTTACAATTTATATCACTTTTTTTCTTTTCTGTTTAAAGTCTGTTTGCCATTTTTCCTTAATAGAAAGTAAAGATGCTGGAAACTTTAAAGCATACAATTAGGAACATAAATTAACAGGTTTTTAGTTTGTACAACAGAAGACCTAATTATTCTTAGCAAGTTATAGCTGTTACTTAAGCAAATTCATATTCATACCTTGTACCTTTGGAAATGTAACTCCTCTCTCCTTCAGAAATCAATAAGAAAGATAATTGAAATTCTGGAACTCATGTAGATTTTAGACAATGAAATTACATTTTCAGATCAAATTAATTGCATCTAGTTCAAATTTTGGATCAAATACGATCTTATTTGATCCTCAATCTACAAACAACTTCATACTTAAGCTGAAGTCTTTCACAGTCAAAGCAATGCATTTTTGGTTTAGCCCTTGTCAGTTGTAATCTTGAACTAAATTTTTTGTTTATTTTCCTGTTTTCTGTGATATTCCATCTACTTGCTCCTTCATTTCTTGTTCATTTTTGTTTATTCAAGATTACTTAACTTTTATATGAATAATTTTTTTTTCTCACTGGTATTTATTTCAACTGTTTCATATTAAAAACACTGAAAGTACGAATCACAGACTTCAAAGTCCACTGCTTGAAAAGATGAAGGAAAATCTTTAATAAAGTGAAGAGATGAGCCCATTACTTCCACAAGATGTGGGAGTAAAATATAAGTTCCACTTTTTATAAGAAGCTCTAAGGTTTAGAACTGATGTCTGGTACTATATAATGGGGTTAGGACTAATAGAGTTTCTGTTACATTCAGGGAGGAGGATATCTGTCTTTAGCACTGAGGGAAAAGGGAAGATGGATATGTGTCTGGAAACAAAAGGCTAGATATACAATGTCATTGTATAGACTTTTGGGCAATATAGATTCCTGGTGCATGTCAAAGTGAATTTGTCTCTTAAGGGAGGGAAAAAACCAACAAACCATCCTGGAGTTTGTGTTCTGAACAAAACAATTACCTTGTAGTCAAAATAAACAGACATAATTTCTGCAGCTGTCCAAATTATAGATACTTACTGTATCATTTTTCCCTGTGGCCCAAGACTAAATGTTCCATCTGCAAAATGATTAAATGAATTTCATAGGTAAACATTTACCATTCAATTTTAATAGAGTTGCCCTTCATTAGAGGCTGTCACTCAACATTTGTATGAGGAGCTGTTACTGAGATGTCTAAAATGAAGGACTGAATGACATAGTACTCATTTTTCAGCAGCGTGGAAGTGTTTGAAATGGGAACTGAACACTGATACCAGATTAATATAATGCTTAGTGGCATTTTTATACCACTCACTCCTGTCAGTCAAAGGGTGGCAAACTAAAGGAGAAAATACAACAGAAGCAATATTCAAAGCAAGAAGCACAGACAAAAGAATGCCCAATACTTGTCCATTTTGCTTATAACACTTCCACAAGCATGGGAGAAAGGTTTGTTGTTTTTTAAATAATAATAGCTCAAATTATTGACTATTCAACTAATACAGATGGTAAGAAAAACAATAGGCACTGAACCCACATGAGCTTAGTGGGCTAGAAAACAATTTGTGTATCAGTATTGGACTAATAGTTTTATCTAGAGCTTTAGCTGACAAAGGAAGGTGAAAAAGAATAGGAGAGGAAAATCTTCAAGTATTATGTTCTCAGTAAATACTGTGTGTAAAGTATCTGTTAGCATTTATGATTTATTTGGTGAGTAATAGATCACCTGATCATATATATTACTCCACAATATTATTAACTCAATTTCTACTTTCGTAGCACTTATTTATATTTTTGTTCTCTTGAAGAGAAGTATGTGTTTCCCTTAATATATAACCAGAACCCAATAGAGTATGAATTTATTATATGTAATCATGATATAGGGTATATCCTGTATCATACTTTGTGTGGCTCTTAGAAAATTCTATTCTCTTTTAAAAAGTCAGTATTTCTCTGAATATATAACCATAACTCTTCAGAGTACGACTATGTTATATGTAGTCATGATATATGATATATCCTATATCATACTATGTGTGGGTCTTCCTTGATATATGGATTTTTGTGTCCTTTTTATAACACAATAGCCTTTCTTTTTGTCAAGGGAAGGGAATATTTCCTGTACCTGCTATCCTACCAATACAATTTGTACCTTGTCATATCTTGACACGATCAAAATTTACATATAATAATTAGTATTGTTTAATTTGATTAGAGCACGCATCTGCTCCCGAAAATTATGAAGCTTCATTTTTATTTTACTGTTTACTCTCATTACAATGACAATCTATTGCCAGTAATTAGATTATTGTTTACTTCAAGACCTGAAACTAAGCAGTAGTCATCTGCCTTCAGCAGCATCTCTATGAACCTACCATCTGTTCCTTTCATGTGGTCATGATCTGTAAAAATTTCTTCATTTCATTTAGTGAATGGTTTCTAAAATTTCTTAATATTTGCTGCTAAGCAGATTAGCAACTTACTAGTGTTTAGTTAAAAAGACATAATATAATACCCTTCTTAAAACAAACAAAAAACACTCAGGAAAGACTAGTTTTCATTTTTCCTTTAGCATTTTATAACAGTTTCCATAAGAAAAGTGTGCTGAAAAGGATAGATTGCAATAACCTGAAGCCTTCTGTAATCTAAGTATTTATTTAACTATCAGTAAAATTCTTTCCATCATGGCAACTTGTTGATAAGTATATAAGATTACATTTAAAGTGCTGATGCATTAGGAAGAGTTATGTTTTCTTTTGAGGAAGTAAAGATGTAAAATAAGGGCAGTTTAAGAGAAACATCCTATTTATATGGTTACAAAAATCACATATGTGCTGGGAGAATCTGTACTAATCCAGGGCCTAATCCAATAGTCATGTTTCACTTTTATATGGTAGAGAGGAACGAGCCACATTTTACCCATTTAAAATCACTTGTTTTCATCACAGTTTTTAAATATATTTAAAATAATTATCTGTGGTTTAATGGTGTTGAATCCATTGCTATTATTGCAAAATATGGAAGGCAGGACGTTGTTTAATTTTTGTATTGTAATTGAAGTTTTCTTCTGTCACTGTGACCTAATTAGTAATATGGTTAGGGATAGAAGGTTTTATAAGCCCAGCTTTATGGTAAACCTGTTTGCCAAATATAACTGCATCCTAAATCTGACTGAATGGGTAACATTTTGCATTTTATATCTTAGTTTGCTTTCTATAGCAAAATGTTCTTGTGTTTTGTTTGTACCATTGTTTGTCAGGAAGTGGATATGGATGTCCTTTTGAAAATGTAGAACACCTAATGAAAAAAAGGAAGGAAAAAAGGGGGAGGGGAAGAGAGGAATATTGTTAAAATGATGCTATTACAATTCTAAAGCTTCTTTCTTAAAAAAAGATACCAAGGACAGGTACTTGATGTAATTATTATCTCTGATTTATATTTTATCTTACTCCTCCTTTTTTCTCCAACCCAGGCTCTAAATATAGCAGAATCTAAGGGATATAAGAAGGAAAGAGATTGTCTGGTTGAACAATGGAATGTACATTTTATTATTTGGTAATGGTTTCTAGCTTCACACAAGCATGAAATTGATATTAACTATTCCTAGTTAATCTGCAGCTTTTCATCTAAGTTCAAGGTTAATGATAAAACAATTAATGGACATATGGATATGGTTGCAGTGACATACTGCTTAATGTATTGTCAAAGGTTTTTTCCTCTACATCACTTTAAAAAAAATATATAATTAAAGAACCCAGCTCTTTTCAATGATGAGAAAGGAAAACACTCAGCATTATTTTCATGAGAATTTAAATGTACATTATTAAAGTGCTGATTCTTCCTAACTCTAGATAATATTCATCAGAACAAGTGAAGATTGATCTAGTTCTCAATGTAAGCTTTGTTTCAGGAAATTGGAAATATGAAAAATATCCACTTAATACATGCACTGAACTAGTAAGTCAAATAAGTTCAGTTGGCTTCATAAAGCTGAAGCCTCACATTCACCTCAGTATTCAATGAGCATAATGTTATTTCTATTAAAGATTCTTAATAAACCATAAAGGGTAGACTGGAAAAATGATGGTTGTCCAATTTTTGCATAAATAAAGGAAAAGCATGAGAAAATTAAAGTGAGCTAATCATCTTTTATGGAGATAAAACCCCTTTTTTTTTTAAATCAGGAGGAAGAGCTAATATTCTGCTGATAAAATGTTATTTTCTGCTTCATAATCTTTTAGGGAACAGTCACATTTTGTTAACAGGACTAATCAACTCACTCTGCCACTGTGCTAATAGTGAAGGAAGCACAATAACTGACTGTTGATCGTATGAGTTTTATTAAGAGAAAAGAAGTTAAATAGGAATTTGTTCCCTATATTCCATAATAGCAATTTTTAATGTAAATGTACCATACAAAAAGGATCTCTGTTTTCTTCCTATATAGAAGAAACATATGTATTCTGCTAAAGCACATCTTTATTCAGGAACCAGCCTGAGAAATAAGCTAATGAGGAAATATCACTTGTTAAAACACAAGTGAAAATCCTGGTCTTCTGAAACCTGAGATCAACAGGGCCAGATTTAAAGCAAGGTTATCTTTCTTGAAGTGAGAACTCAGAAGCAGTGATTTCCAAAACTTTAATAAAAAGGGAGATGTTCATCACTTACTATTTTTCCATGTCCACTCAGAAATTGGTTTTGCTTGTGCATAGTCCTATATGTATTTTGTAGTCAAATAAGAGCTCACGCTAAAGAGGAAAGTTAGAGTTATGTGATGCTTTGAGGTATGTACAAAAAATAGAACTGTTCTATGTATTATTCCAGCAAACAAGGTTTTCAGAACAGCCCTTACCTTTTGAAGAGAAAAATTTTCCAAATTTTCCATCCAGTTAGATATTTAAACACTACTATCATATTTATAGCTTGATAACCTTATTTTGCTTTGGTATTTCTTATTTATAACACAGGCAGTCACCTAAATAATTCAGACTGAATGTTTGCACTTGCAAAGTGAAGAAAGTTGAAAGACTATGAAAGGAAACCCTACAATTTTTTCTAGTACCTTCCAATTATATTTCCAGAAGGCTGAAGAGAAAAATAGATACTAAACTGACATTTGGATATATTAAACAGGTTCAGTGCTACACTGCATATCAATACAAGATATTACTTCACAGTGTTAGTTGTGTCACTGCACAAGATTACTAAATAGTTTCCTAGTGTGGAAATCTAGTATGGAATCATTTACATCATAAGATAAGCAAAACACAAAGAAATAATTTCTATGGGTTTTTTTTTCAGATTATATTGTAAGTTTCCACTATTATTAATTAGATTCAGAGTTTGTTAGTTTGTTTTTAATGAAGTAATATCTTGGAATCACTTTCTTTCTCACATTGTATCCAGCTTTTCAGTTGAGAGGAATCCTTTTTCTTTTCTTTATATCCTGTTTTAGCTCCCTCACTCTTATTGCTCTCTAATAAGAGTAGCCACTAATGTGAAAACCATGGTTTCTCTGTGTGAATTGAAGCAAGGGCTGATGAAGGAACTTCCACTCTGAATTTATAATAGGAGTTATAATAACCAGTTTCTTCACATTATTGCATTTCATTACAATAGTTCATAGCTAAAACTACTGACAAATTATTCATGCCAAAATTAGAGTAATCAAGTGAAGCTCAAAACTGCAAAAAGCAGAGAAAATAAGACTTTGACTTTCACACAAAACTGTAACCCAAGACTAGGTACTTTATAAATTGGAGGGAGAAAGGAGGAAATTAGTACTATAAACCAAAAAGTGTTACGAACTGTTTTACTGATTAAATACAGCATTTCAGATAAATAATACTGCTAATCAGATATAATCTATTAATAACTGCCTCAGACAGGGCCGTGCTAGAAATAGTGTGCTTTTGTGTGCTATATTCCTGCCAATGAGCCCCACATCATTAGTCAACTAAGAGTTATATCTTTACAACCATATCTGAAAACAAGTTTTACATTGGTGTGTTGTTCTTAATTATTTTCAATTAGGAGCTACTTATGTTCTTAAACAATACCTGTTCTTTAAAAAAAGTATTATACTCAAATTTCCTACATGTTCCTTTCACCTCATAATAGCTCAGTGAGGAGAATCCACATTAGGACACCATGGATTGGATTCCTGATTTGCTTTACTCAGATTAGCAATTTGCTATTCCAGCTATGAAACTGAAAAGCAAATATTGGATCCCCTACTTCAGTGCCTTTCTCCAGCCTCAATTCTGCAATAAACTTTCCTGTTTGCCAAATCATGTGCAATGTGAGTAATCAAGTACAGGAGATCTCTTATTTTTCACATAGCAATTGTAATAATATCTCAGATATAAAAAATACTCATTTCTAAAGCTATTGGTCATATTTTTTAATTATAACATAGTACATGTTTGTTTTTAGGTTACCTCTACTGCAATGGAGTTACTTGGCAGCAAATTAATTGACAAATAATCAGAGAATTTTTCTTATATTAATATTCTATTAATGGCATTTGATCAGAAGTATGACTGTAGTTTATAAATGAACTACCAGCATGATTTTTAGAGGACTATGAAAAAAAGCAAGAAATACATAACTATGCCAGCCTGTTATCTTTTCTTCAAGTTGTGATGTCACTTTCAGCTTTGCTTCTTACAGCAGGTTACTTTCAAACCTCCTTCATTTCAGTCATTAGGAAGGTAATGCTGAAGAGATTCATTTGAGGTGTAAACACATAAACATATGGAAATAATCACTATGCAGGTCAATTACTTTCAAATAATTTAAATGGTCAATTCTATCAACATTATTTTTACTCTCTTTTCTTTTGATGAATACATAGGCAAGAACTAATTCTCTCCAGAATTTGGTTTTGGGTTTTCTGACTGGAAAAACAAATAGAATGTTTCTGTCCTGTCATCTATAGGAAATTTGATTTTGAAGGAAAACCTACTTCCATGGCTTCAAGACATTTGTACTTACAGCAGTCAAAATACAAGATGAACTCCATCATCTGACTGACCTGTGTTGCAAATGACATCAGTTTATAAAATGTGTAGGTTTAGAACAATCAAAGACTAAGTATTCTTAGTGACTTAAGGCCAAACTACATATCTTGTAATCATAATAGTGACGCATATGTAACATACTCAAGAAAGAAGTACCTACTAGAGACATTAACCTTCTAATTGTTTTCATTCTGTCTCAAAAGCTAAAGATCTTTCTTAAACATTCACAGCACTGACAGGAAGTTAATCTACATCTCTGATTTAGTGGGAAGTTGCTCTTTTTTTTTTAACATAAGAGATACTTGGGAATTTCATCAAAACGTAGCAAAGATTTTCCTGTAATGCTGAGAAATTTTCATTTGCAATATGTGGACAACTCTTTAGACACACTAAAAAAGATACTGAACGGTCAAATTTTTAGCTCTCTTGGACTGTGATATTTTTTTGGCTTATTAAAGACTCACAGTGGGCAGTAGGCAGCCTTGTGTGACTTGCAAAATCAGTTACACTTCTTGAGTTTTCAGTTAACATTGGCCTAGATGCTTGTGATTTTCCACTGTATAAGCTCCAGAGTCATCTTCTTTCATATATTGGAGGTCATCATCAAACCTTGAACACTGAAAAAAAAAATAAATTAAAATATGCATACATAAAGCTACTGTACTGAGTCTTTCTGATATTTTTGGGTTTGTTTTTTTTAATTAAAAGTTGAATAACTAGGAATGTAGTGCTTATGCAGTTCTTTAAAATTAATACGAGCTGTGAGTGCTTGAAGTAAACAATGATTAAAATGTATGAATAAAAACTATGAGTGCTGGGTTGCTTTTTTTACAATTTACAACTATCAACTAAACACAAAATTATGTGGTGTGTGTAGCAGAGCACTGTGTAATTACAGTCAGGAGTGACATCACTCAGCCTGCTGAGTGAGAAGGCTGGGCTTTGAGTTGTTTTTTCTTTATTCTACTACAATAGCTGTGTTTATCTATTAAACTGCCAGACTGATTAAGTTATTATTGTTGAGATTGCCTTCTTCAAATCTAAATGTTTTTGGCATAGCTGGGGTGCTGGCTTCCTTCTGTGTTAGTATTATTAGGGTTTTTGTAACACCAAGAGCAACAAAAAAAACCCAGCTCTTTTCATTTCTGATATTGAATTATACTTGCATCACATAATGGGAAAAGATTTTCTTATTTTTTGTATTTTTTTTCTAATTTTAAATAAACCATAAGGGATTATGTTGCAGGCTACTTGACTGTTGCCAACCCCTAGTGATGTCTTATGCTCCCCTAAAAGTTTCTAATTGTTAGAGACTTAGTTGTGGTTTTAATCTAATGTGAATATTAGTATTTTGAGAGAATAAAGGTAAGGTACCTTCAAAAAGATTATATCTAGAAGTTAACCCTTTAAAGAATGGCCATCAAAGAAAATAAGATTATATCTGAGGTTATGAAGAAATATAAGAAAAATCTCTGAAATACCTCATTATATTGAAGCTTAAAAAAATATTTTAAATAAACTTCATTGTAACACACACACACAAAATGTAACACAGGAAAAAAAAGCCTGAAAAATAGTCACAAGTGCTCTACCAAAAAAAAACCCCAATATTGCAATTAAGTAACTTAGGAAGCTAATTACATAATAAGTTATTTAAAGAATTTACATTTGGCATCATTCTGTCCTTTGTAAATAATGCCAAACAGACTAGTACAGGTTACAATAGTCAACAAATATAAGATTTCCTAAACATCTTGGCTTTCTCTTATGAAAGAGTAACAAGGTCACAGAAGGGACAACAAGGTTAGAAGGGACCTCAAGGATCATCTGGTCCAACCTTACCTGGCAAAAGCACAGTCTAGACAAGATGGCCCAGCCCCTGCCCAGCTGAATCTTAGAAGTGTCCAATGTTGGGGAATCCATCAGTTTCCTGTGGAGATTAGTCTACTGATAGTTTTCATTGTGAGAGTTTTTCCTTTCAATCAGAATCTCCCTGGGAGAAATTCAGAGTGACAGAGCTGCTGCCTTGGCTGAACATTTAGGGGAAGATTGTGTTTTACAGTGTGTCCTGAAAGTTCACAAATCACAGTTCTACTGCTAAGAGAGAAGTACTATTACTATTACTCTCCTGCTCTCCTCCCCACTTGCACTATTCCCTCCTATCACTCTGTCCACCTCGGTCACTCTCTCTCTTCCCCCCTTCCTCTCTATTTCTTTCCCTCTATTCATTTTTAAACATTTTTAATACCATGGATCACCAGCTTCAATAATGTTTTCTTCAACTATGACAGCAGCAGGAGACCCAGATTATAAATCACTGAATATCTAACACAGCTCAGTTGTTGCTGTTTATTTAAAGCTCACGAACACTGACCTACTCAGACTGGTTGGTTATTTAAACTTAGTGCACCTTTTCCATGCCTTATAACTTGTCTCTAAATGTCATAGGATTTATATTTTATGTTAAGCAGAAATGCTCCCAAAATATTTCAGATTTGCTTGCTTTTAATCTAAGTTCAATTTTCTTGTGACTTTGGCCTGACTATGTAAATATCATGTTCTGAGAAAGGAATAAATTTCTTACTATTTAATCCTCAAAATGCTAGTGAGGCTTTCAAGAGTAAAATATTGTAAAATTTGACCAATAGAACTTTGAGGAAATCTTTTTATTTCAGATTCATTAGATGAAAATTTAGTTCTATGATGTGGACATGAATAAGAAAGGCTATGTAAATGACAACACTCCGTGAACAAATAATGCATTCAACTGGTATACAAAATTAGACTGAGGGAGGTGGGAATGATTTTTAAATTACCTATTAGAACTATAGGAAAATATGTGACATGTTATGAATTCTGTGAATAAAATAAGCTAGAAATTCTTTAAAATCTTAAAAAAGTTATGATGGAAGAATCTGTTGGAATGAGATCTTCCTTTCTGAAAGAAATACTTTGAGCTGGTTATTGAGTTTTTAGTATTAGTGAAGGTTATGGGTATGCTTCTTTTTTTATTAATAATGTCCAAGTATACTAATACAGTTTCTTTTCAAAAGAGTCAGCTAAAATTCTTTTTTGTGCAATGTAATAGTATTCAAAAAATTAATGGAGTTTACAAGTAAAAGCTATTTCATTCCAGCATCTAGAAGGGTTTGGGTTTTTTCTATGAACCTAAGGAAATTGCATCTTCTAGACTCATATGTCTATTTTCTTGGATAAAATATTCTAAGTCAAAACTTTCAGAAGCTTGCCACTTAGTGAAATTAAATAAAGAACAAAAAGAATCCAAACAATAGCACATAGTACTATGTGTATCTATCTTGCCCCTTGTAATTCTGCATGAGATCTGGAATTATCTCAGGGGGTAATGAAGGGCAAAATACTCTGGCAGGAATGTATCAGTATGACGAGGACTGCTTATTTTTACCATAGAGAATTAAAATACCATTTTTATTTCTTGCCTGCAGTATTTTCTATATCACTATTGACTACTCCTTATTATCCTAGATTGTCTGACTGAAATGAGATATTTATTCGCTCATTGGCTCAGAACATCCAGCAGTGTTTTACTTCTCTGAAATTGGCATTAATATTGCCCATTGGCTTTGATAATTAAATTGTACACCTGTTCAAAAATAAGCACCAGATTGTTAATGATTCTTGGCCATCACACTGCCAGTAGTTTTCCAACAATATTTCTCTTCAAATTATCAGAACGTTTTTGTATTCCTCTAATTGTGACATGAACTATCCAAGGCTTCTGTGGCAATGTATCAGTAAAACCTCAAGTATCTGTATTCTAAATCAATAACACTGCAGCTGAAGTGGAGAACCTGCTGAAAAGAGAGTCATTCTCATTAAGGATTTCTTTAATTAATCAGCTCCTAATTATTCCTAAAAAGATATTATTTATTTTGGTTATTTCTGCAAAGATATAAGAACTCCACAAATAATTAAATCACTGGAGGTTAAATAATTATAGTAAATTGAAATCCATCATATCATATTCTCTGAGAAAAATAACTTATATTTAAAATTGCAGAGGTTTGAGTACCTAGGAGGAGAATTATGGAAGTAGAGAATAATGAAGACTAAGCTATCACATGCATAAATGTTATTACTTGCTATCTTTTTTCCATAATAGGTGTGATCATACACTACCACTGTTAACATATTAGAGCTTTATGAATAACTCTTTCTTGCATATTCCTTTACTAAATGTGTTATTACAAGATTTATGACCATCGAGTTTCATATAAGACTTTTTCAATAGGTCAAGGTTTCGTTGCACAGACTGTTGAAAAAGCAAAGTACAAAAGGGACTGATAGAGTAATAAAGCCTTTCATTAACTTCATTCTTCGAGTTTATTATGTTACTATTGTTTAATCCATATATTTCTTGAGACCAGAAAGGCATCACTGGACACTTCTGAGTATTATACAAAATAAAATGTTGTTCTCTGTTGTCATTCACTTTGTAAGTCTGCGATTTTTATACTGTTGAAATTTGGCTTCTCAAATATTGTTGCCTTTTTTTTAATGGCACTTCCTATATTTTAAAACTAATGTTTGCTTCCTTGTAAACACAATTGCATCTTTCCAGCTGTTTTTACCTGGTTACTTGTGGTCTAAACAATCTCTACCACATGAACTGTTTTGCTCTCCATAATATCTCATCCTACACATTTGGGTCTCAGGTTGCCTGACCTCCCAGACCCAGAAGCAAAGGTATGGCAGCATGTAAGCATGCCTCTTCTGTTCCAAAGAGCCATCTGTGTGGTACTCTGAAGTTGGTTCCTGCATCTGGCAGCAGTCCTGCTTTTCCTGCCTTGTTCTCACCTTGCAGAGCTAGCATCCCAGTAGCTGGCACTGCAGTTAGATGAGCATTGTGTTCAACTGGGCCATCTCCATGATATATTCTAATAGCTTCTGCTAAGGCTGCACATCTGTTGTATGGCCAAAGGTAAATTGGTGAAATATTCCATGCAAAATAGCATAACCAGTAATTCTTTCTCCATCCCATTTTTATAAGCCTAGAGTGACTCCTGCTGCCATACAGAGCACCAATGAGAAATGACTTGTTCCACAGGAAGTCTTAGTACTTTCTTCCTTCATTAAAGTTCCTGATTTTTACCTTTTGTTCTCATTCAGTTTGTATTACCTGTGGCAAGATTCTTCAAGCTTCAAATGAATGTGAATGGAGAAACTGTTGATACTGAATGATGAAATGTAGCTGCAAACTATACTAAGTAATAAAATGATTACATTTAAGAGGTGTCTCATAAATGTTTTGAAATATTCATCTGCTAAGTCTATATTGAATATTACTGACACTTAATTAAGGTTTTTGAAATTAGAAAATAAATGAAAAACTCTTGCAGGTAGTTCAGTAACAACTGTAGTTGTAGTAAATACCTGAAATGATGAGGGAGATGTTATTTTTAAGTTTACGTACTCTTCAGAGGATTTAAGATTTGTATTTGACTTTTCAAACTGTAGGGTTTATTCAGTGTATTTCTTTTGGGTTCGTTTTTACCTCAGTGTTGTCTTTATTGTTTCAGCTGGTGAGGGTTCCCCTCCCACTTTGCAGATTCTGAGGGCTACAGCTCTGGCACAGCATCCTGCCAGTGCTCATGTGTTCTTTCTCTGCCAGTGTGTAGTGATGCCAGGCTTTGTACCGGTACAGTCAGGAAAGAAGTCTGAGAAGGAGTCAGCAGGTTACAGAGTTAATTGGTGAGGGTGGACCCTGCTCTCCTTGGAAGTAAGAGCCTTCCTCTGTAATTGATTAAAATTTACTTTTGGGTAAATCAACTGAAACAGAGTAAAATCCCTACTCTTTGATAGTAACTTCTATAGATGTGGTACTGGAGTTTAAAGTTAGAGATGGTGCATTAATATAGGGGTTAAATTATTTTATAGGTGCTTACATATATATATTAAAAAGGGGAAAATTACTATGTGAGATAGGTAGTGTTATAAAATTTTTAACTCCACAAATTTTAGAAAAATATAAAATTATATATTTCTCATTGTTATTAACAACATAGCACTAAAATGAGTTTAATAAATGACAAGTATTGGCATTCAGTATGTATCCACTTTTGTTAGTTAACTCACTACTTAAGACACACATCATGTGCCATGATCTACAATTTCTAAACAGTTATATGCCACATTCTATACCACTAAGGAACATAAGTTGCCCAGATCTTATTCCTGAGTATCTTAATCATGTCTTCTACACTGAAATTATTTTCTTAGGTGATGCTGTTACAGTGCAACCCATATGTTTGCCTGTTACTAACATAAGAAAGTGAATACAGAGTACCTACAGGCAGCACAGAAAGCTGTCAGTGTTCCTGTGCATATTGCTCTTGCTATCCTGGGATCTGGAAACTTTCAAAAAATTTAGTAATTATATGATAAACCTCAAAATAATCAAGGAAGATCCCAGACAATTTTCCTGGTAGACAGATCCATGTACCTCCAGATTTGTATATTTTTAACTAGTACTATTGCTGTAGTTTATTTTGTAGTTAAAGAGATTAAAGTGATGCCTACTCTGAGCTTTGTTCATTTAAATTGCTACAATAGAATAAGTACCTCTAAAAAAGCTTTAGGGAAAAAGGAAAACCAAACCACTATCCAAGAGCATCTGCACCACCCAGAGCTATTCCTCAAAAACACGTTGTAATTTTTAGTGAACTAGTTTTGATTTGGAGTAAGAGTTCAGCAGCTCATTGACAAATCAAGATTACAGAGTTTGCATTATCACATTTTTTCTGCTTCATCTGTTTTGGACTTCAAACTGTTGCCTCATTTTTCCTTTGAAATGCTTTTTCACAAACGATTCATCTAATGTATTTCCCATTTACTTACAGATAGTAGGCAATGACTGAAAAGATGGAAAACAAACTAAACTAAACCAAAAGATCCCCGCGTGAATTAGACCAGTACCCAAATGCACCTTTTAAGACCAAAAAAATTATAGATGTGATTTTTTTTAGAAAATTATATTTCAGAAAATAACATAATGTGTATTAGCTTTTAGCTTCTTTTTTTTTTATTGGCTCACCAGGAAAATTCTGGGCTTTCCCCTTCAAAATCAATTCATGTCTTCTGAAATACATGAATTAACATTGCTATAGTCTCAGTTCTTTCTTTTCTAATTTCACCAATGATCAAGTAAGTGTGGGGTTTATTGCACACAGGAAAGCATGTCATAGCTTTATGTCCTCCTCTCCTGAAGGTTACAAGAGAAGGATGGCAAGATTTTAGCTCCTATGATCACTTTAGATTGTAAGTGAGAGGAGATCATGGAAGCTGTTTGAGAAACCTGCTGTTCTCTGAAATTAATGAGCAGTACACCTGTACAATGAGTATAGTTTTATTTGTGTGTTTAGTAGATTAGAAAAGAACTTCCTGGTAACAAAGAGAATTGCACAACAACTCCCCTGTGGGCATCAGTAAAACTGTACCCATAAATGTTGAAAAGCTCTGCACGGCAGTGTGCCATGCATGAACAGCTTGTAGACACTAGGAGAGAGCAACCTTGATAGTCAGAAAGTTGGATGGATCAGACTCTTATAATTTAAACTCTACTGTTTTCAAAATCTCAGCCTAGCCATAAATCTTACTTTTCCATACTATATTTCCTCCACCTTTTGAATTTTTCACTTTTTCTCTATGCTGAGAAAAAGATAAAATCTGCAGTTCTGTAGCATTTCCCTCTACATAAAATGGCTTTGGAGACAAATTATTTCTCTGTCTTTTTGCCAGTAACTCTATGTCTTCCAAGAGCAAAGGAGGAGAAGAGGCAGACTTAACTTTCCAGAATAACTGATCTGATTAAACAGATCACTCTCTCCATCTTTGCTGAAAAAAATAACTTTTTATTTTATAGAACTTCTATATTAAGGGACCTTATAAACTCCAGTTTGTGATCAGTGTGGAATCAATAGGTCTTTGGGAAATCAGTCACTTGATGGGGATTAATTGATTCTAAACTCGTAGTACCATAGCAACCCTTCCTCTTATCTAGAGATTAAAACATGCATATTTTGGACCTATCAGGTTGGCAGGCAAGAAGCACTTGGGATCTATTTCAATCAACATGAGACATTATGTTACTTTGTGCAAAATGAATGTGGGAAAAGAACATTGAGTAATATATAACCATTTTGTAAAGACAAGATTTTGCATAATTATTCTACCAGATAAAAAATCCCAGCTAAAGGAGAAGGTGTACAGCATCCTGGTGCTATCAACTTCCACAAAATAAGGAAATACTAGCACAGTTCCATTATAGCTTTAGAATCAATCTTCCAAAAATTTAAATTCATAATTAAATATATTTTCTTTATCCTTCATTCTCAAAAATGAGTCTATTTCCTAAATTGGCATCAGCAATGGATTTATCTCACAACATATTTATTAAGAGCTTGAATAACTTGTTTTCCTTTATAGAGTTTATGAGGAATTATCTGTCAGATGTGCATGAAAAAATGCATTTCCCCAGGTTCTTAATTCAATTAAGGAATCAACTAAGGAAAGGAAATAATAAACTTTGCTTTTTTGCTTCTTTTTTCTTTTTATTCTTTATATTTAATTAGAGAGGTTCTGAGTTAACTTGCCATTCTTTTCACCTATAGCTCTTTGAAAATGAGAAATACACTTGTGCAAAATGTTTATGGTACTTCCAAAAACTAAAAATGTAATTTCTAGCAGACATTTCATAAGACTTTTTTTGTGGTTTGTATGCATACAATCTCTAAAAAAAAGAAAAAGTCTCCTTATGACTAATTTTTGCTTTCTGATGTGTAATGCAACATACACAGAAACAAATGTATCGAGGTGGTAGATGAATTATTTATGCATATTTAGAGGAACATAACAGAAAGAGAGCTTTCATGCCCTTTGAGTTGCATAGAATACCCTATAATTGCATTTTCCCTCTCTATTAAATTGGAAAGCCAAACAATAGTCTTTTATCAATGATCTGTTGAAATTATAGCAGGCTTTTCTGCACTTAGCCCCTCTTATACGAAGTATTCACTGGTTTCTTTAAAGCTTCAAAGCTACAAACTCTTCATGCTATTGACTTAATGATAGCACAGAAGTAACTTTCTATATTATTAACAAAAAAAAAAAGATTTAGCAATCCAATAATTTCATTGTGACTGACAATATAATAATGCCCACAGCATCACTCCCTCACATTGCTCCTTATGGGTTTGGATAAGCCAGATATAAGAGGATGTTTCTATGTTGTGTTGATTATCTCCAATAATATTATTATAATATTATTATCTACTTACACGCAAAGAATGTTTTCTTAACATTGCCTTCTCTTGTATTTTGTATCTGAACTAAATACCCACCCCAGTAAGCACAGGCATTTGGACATCATTCTGTAGGTTATCCAAAAGGAAAAACATAACCTAATGATTCCATGAACAAGATGCATCCTTTCTATTTGACTTCACTATATAGAAGTGATTAGGTCACCAACATTTTTTTAAGACAATAAAAAATTAGATTCAATATATATTAGCCTTTCTTCTTCAGCTTCTTATTGATGGCAATAACCCAGGTTTTCAATGAGATTGAATTCATGCAGTGAAGTAGAGATAACCAGTATGTTATTCTGCAAGTGAACTTGAAGTAGTGGATGATTTTGTTAAGCACAGGATTCAAGAAAAGGTGAAGTATCCCCATAATTGTTCTTAAAATGATTCATTGATCTTTCCTGAAATTGTTCTGTCACTAAACAAAAACACCATTTGGTCAATAAACATTCGCGTGCCTTACTGTCGATACTAAATATTATAATCTTGAAATGCATTTTACAGAAAACTTTTTTGCAGATCCACACTTGTTGCATAACAGTTATAAAAGAATGGCAATAATTTTTTTAAAGTGTTGGAACAGACTGCCCAGGGAAGTGGCTGACTCACCATCCCTGGAGCTATTTAAAAGACATGTGGATGTGATGTTTAGGGATATGGTTTAGTGGTGGAATTGGCTGTTCTAGATTATTGGTTCAACTTAATGGTCTTATCCAACCTAGGCAATTCTATTATCCTATAATTTCAAATTACAACTTTTCTGACTATATCAGACTAAGCAGATAACATTATACTGAACATTATTAATGTGCATCACAGCCTAGACTAGCTAATTGTCTTCAGTAAGACTTTTAAAGCATTTTCTGAAGTCAGCTGTGTATTTTCTAGTTCTTAAAGATTCTTCAACAGATAATTTGTCATGACACTTTCTCTGTCAGTAGCTCTTTCTTTATTCCTGAGAGCTTTAATTAAATCTTTTAGATGTGCTTATCACTTCTCAGCACATATTTAATTTAAATTTTATTCTAGAGATGAGAAGAGTCACTTTCTTCTAGTTTTCAGATAGCAGTGTGCATTTTTATGAGATAGCTTGTTTCAACAATGTTTCCAAAAAGTTAAACTCTACATTGCATACTTTTTTTTTTTTCAAGGTAACATGTTTGTCATCCATCAGCTCCATACTTGAAACCTTCCTACTGTGATTTGCATTTACTGTCACTTACAAAAAAAATATTAGTCGTTTTTCTTGAAAGAAGCTTCAGAGATGCTTTTAAATAATGTTTTTTTTCTGCTTACTCGCACTGGAAGCATATTTAAAGATATAGCAGCAAACAAAAAACATGGAAGATTTTGAAGCATTATTACAGATATGTAGTGATCACCGTTACCAATTAATATTCTATTATAAGTCTCACACAATACAATCAGAGAAGATTCACCAGCATGTGGTGTCATCTCATCACAGCAGTAATGGTAGTAAAGTTAGTTTTCAGTAAAACTTCCATATTTGCAACCACAGGCCTAAGGATGAGGAAAACAGATGATGAATACTTAAGAACTATAAATCTCCAAAATTTAAACCAAACTTTTTATTTGAAACAAATATTTTTATGACTTTTTTTCATTTAAGAAACCAATTAGTAAATAGAACTATATATTTTTATTGTAATATTGCTTCAAATTGACAAATAGGAATTATCAAGAAACACAAAAACTTTTGTGTTTGAGAGCTACATGAAAAATTAATACTTTTACCCAGAACTGAACTGTCAACAAGTTTGTCACTTGTTGCGTGTACTTGAATTCAGAATAATTAAGAAATTATTGATACAGTTGCAACAAAGAGACACAATAGAATCATAGAACACCAGGTTGGAAAGGAACTCAAGGATCATCTGATCCAATCTTCCTTGGCAACATCAAGGTATAGACAAGATGACCCAACACCCTATCCAGCTGAATCTTAAAAGTCTCCAAAGCTGGG
>VWZO01023065.1:0-22258 GCA_013396975.1 Bucco capensis
ATTCTATGATTCTATGATAAATAAAATTAACATTTCATTAAGGAGCTGTTTTCTGGTTTGTTTGGGTTGTTTGTTTTTTTGTGTGCGTTTAACTGTACAAATGATGGAATGTACTTACAGTCCTCAATGTTAAAGCTCTGGCAATCTTAGAAAAAGTCCAGAACATTTTTATTTCCCCTTACTTCCAGATACTCTACCACAGTGATTAAAATATGCAAAGGCATTACAATGTGCAAAAACAGTAAAATATTTTAAGTCCATTCATATTATGAAGCATGAGTGAAAGCATAACTGAAGAAAAAAACCCACAACACATGCAACTCATGTCTAAAGCTAGTTGCTTACTTAAATATCTTGCTGAGTAAGAGCCTGAAACTATTACAGTTGGCTGGAACAGCTAGTCTATGGAAAAGCCTGATATTTCATTTCAAATAGGAATGAAATTCTACATTTACTGAAAAATGGAAATGCCAGTATTTCAGCTGAAAGATACAGAAAGACATTACAGAATATCTGAAAAATTGTTGAATTCACAAAATGCCAACACAACATAATATAAAAACCTGAATGAATGAAAATTAAAATGAAGTGTTTACCATGTCAAGTACTTCTTCAAAATATAAGGGAGTCATACTTATTTGTGTAAACTTGTTTCCATCAAACATTGCAGCTAAGTCAACAAATTTATATGTACTGTTTAGATGCAGACAAAACAACAAACCTTGCTGGAGCTAGCCCTTCAGTCAGCACTCCCTATTACACACATTCTTACATACTCTTTTCAAGATGATGGTGATGTTACAACGCTACATAAAGGAACACCACAGCTGACTAGCTGACTTGATGCAGTTGAAATTGCAAGACTGTTAGTCAAGGGCCTCTGCAAATCCTAACAAAAAAGTTATCTTTTTGTGGAAGAACATTTGAATCTCATTTTGTTGTTTCAATAGGAATTTAATGTGGAAAAATAAAAACAATGTAGTGCAAAATAATGGGAAGATAGGCTACACTAAACTGTGTATTTTTAGAATAAGACCAGTCTAATTTTCTAACTTCTGTGGATATTATATCCCAGTTTTTCACTTACGAAGAAGAAAAAAAATAGTTACAAGAAGTTTATCAGGATAGTTAATTTTAAACCTTTGTCATAAACACATTTCAACTGGGCTTTTCTATTCCCTCCTTCTTCCATGCAAGATCTTTCACAGAAGTTGAGACACTGCACAAGCCCTGGGAAATCTGTTCAGTATCAGCAGTTGCTCCTAGGGCAGAGCAGGAAATGAAAATTTTTCTTCAGCCTCTGCATTCTCCTCAATTCACTAGTGGCAGGAAAGTGCCAGTCATTCTCCAGGCTCAGTTTTCATCTTACTGCATATCAGCTCAGCTGTATCTTTATCCTTGTCTGGACAAAGGACAGCAGTAGCTGGCTTTTCTCCATCAGCACGGCCTGCAAGGAGATCAAGATTGCATAGCGGTCTTCCTAAGGCTCTATTTTTGATTTTACATCAGCACACATTTAGGCTTGAAGTAAGAACAGAAATACAATTGCTTTGGCAACATCAGAGGCATATTTCTGTCAAAACCTCCATAATTTATGCAAGACTTTTCTCTTCATGAGAGATGAAAACAAGTCACAGCATTTGGATCAGGGTTGTAGGGCTCTCACCCGTGAACTGGAGAGTTCTGCTTTTAAAGTTGGATTCAGTTCAGCAGAATAAGCAGAAGATCAGATTGAAAATTTGAATCCGTATTTAGAATCTGAGCACCCCTAAAGCTTATTAGTATTAATTTTAACATTTAGATACCATCAAGTAGGGCTGAGCATGTTAGTTTTAATAAATTACAACAAACTTTTTATGTGATATGTACAATGGAATAATGAATCTCTGTTCTATGCTGACTTTATTTTGGGGGTCAGTCTTTTCAAAGTGAAGTGAAAGGCAGAAATGCATCCCATATGTCAAATTTTATATCAGAAATTATTTGGAACAGTTGAGACAAGAAAATCATAAAAAGAGGGGTTTAAGATGGGAAAGTCAACTCATCCTTAAAATAAACTTCATATCTTTCAGGACACAGACTTCACATTTTTCACTAAAAACAAAGCTTTGATGATTCTCAGAGGTATGTAAAATCTGCAGTTGTTCATTTATTCAGTGACAGTGCTCCACCTTCTAAATCAAACCTCCAATGCATCATTATTCAGTGGCTCAGAACTAGTTCTTTTTGTGAATACATAACAACTGAAAACTACACTGAAAACAAAAGGCAACCCCATTTATGAGCTGTTTGATGTCTAGTCTTAGAAAATGCTTTATAAACTTAGAAATTAAAAGGAAAGCGTTCTTCTAACCCCTGTCTCTGTATTTGCAGGTACTCTGTAGATCGACACACTGATATGGACAGAGTATTCAACATCAACTCAGGAAATGGTTCCATATTTACTTCAAAATCCCTTGACCGGGAAACACTGCTATGGCACAACATTACAGTAATAGCAGCAGAGATCAGTAAGTCAAACCTAAATACCACTGCAGTCCCTAATATAATGAATTTATCTTTCTAGCTGAGCATGTGGGAAGCACAACTGGACAGATGACAGGTTATAGGGATACTTCATGCAATACTAATGAAGAAGCAAAAACTATGCAAGAGGTAGTCTGTGGTTTTGTGTTTACTAGAGACACACGAAGAGGTAACTTAGCTGAACAGGAAGGAAAGGTAACAATTCTGTGTTTTCTAATCAGTAACAGCCATTTTTAGTTTGGAACATGATTGTTAAATTCTGAAATTACATGCAGCAAGAAAGGTGGTTTAAAGCCAAACTATATGGCTGAATTCAGTCTGAACCAGAATGAATTTAGCACAGGCTAGATTATTTCAAGACTAAGGTGGCTGGGCTGAACTAGGTGACCAGATCTCAATCATTTTTAAGGATTTCTGTTTTTGACTTCTTTCATGTCCTTTGAAATTGCAAACTATAGTTAGAAATCAATCACTTTATTTAGAATTGCTTAGAAGAATAAATCTTGTGAAAATACTAGTCATGTTGCTTTTAGGAACCAAAATGCCGGGAATCTAGATAAGGATGTGTATGCGAGGTGGCCTTAATAAACAATCCTCTTTGTTTTAATACATCAACTATAAGCATGTGACATGCTCAAATATTAGGAAAAGCAATTCTGTTTGCTTTTGAAGAGTCACAATGCATATGATTGAGAAGCATGAGGGAATGGTAGACAGATCTAATATAAACACTAGTTCTATGACTGTCACAAAGTCTTCTTGCAATTCAGAGACTTGAAGTCTTTTTTTAAAGAAAATAAAACAAAACATTCTGACGCAATTTAAGCTTTACTTTCTAATGCTGTGCCTATGTGTATATGGCTCAATCAACTGCTGAAAGTTAAGAATGTAACTAAGGAGTACTTGACTCCAGCTTTCTTTATTCCGTAGGTGTTTTTACAACTGAAAATTGATGCGAAACAATGCTATTGAAGCAAGCAAATGGGGTTATGTAAAAGAATAATGGGCTAGAGCCTGCAGGAATGATGTTTCTTAATGGTATTTGCCCTCTCTTGGAAGTTTGAACTTTTTAATGCTAAGTATGTGGTTTCAGCATGCCAAACACTGACTTCTGGATGACTGTTAGTCAGGTGTTCATATTTCTATTAAGTGTTTGACACAGTGATCTTGGGTCAAGAGTTGTATGTTACAGACCAAGTTCCTTGAGTAGGAGGGAAAAAATAAACACGTAAAAAGGAAAACAGCAAGAGCAAGAATACTTGAATTGATCCTAGCAGAGCTGAAATAATATACAGTACAGAAAACTCTCTGAAAACTAACTTGGCATCTATATGAAATAGTCATTCAGTTCCTTGCCTCCTCTCCTAAGAACAGATCTTCTCATGGGCCAGACACTCTCAACTAAACCTTTTCTGTCTGATACAGTCTTCTGTCTTATCATTACTCTTTAGTCTGAATCTTTCCAGGCTATGCTTCACTGTGCCTAGACTAAAATTGGCATAACTGGGGGAGATGCCTTCCAAAGGCAATTTTCTTGGTTGAAATACATCTATTGTTTAAACAAGCTTTGGACTGATCCAGGCTACACTACTAATTTAAGTGTCAAGAGACTAAACTGGAAAGCACTACTAGCTGAACCCTGTAAAGTCTCATTCAACTAAATTCCAGCTAATCACTGATTGCTCTCAGTGAAATACCATCACATCAAACTCCTGGTATATTTCACTGAAGTAATCGAAAAGAAATATCTAGTCAAGTTACAGGCAGGATGTTCATTCAGATGGATGGGTGCCCACGTTGACATAAAAAATGTAAAAAAAAAATGACAGTCATAAAGAGAAATACATTTCAGTGGTGACTGTTCTTGATTTCATTTTACAGCAGAAAAAAGAAAATACAGACATTGTTTTACCCTTAATTGTCTAAAATTGCCAGTAAATGTTTTTCTTTTTCACCAGTATGAGCTGCAGTTGTTCAGCAGATTGGAGAATCATGCTGTGAATGTTGCAAAAAAATAGTTGATGAAACGCTAGGTCAGTACAGGTACCATAGTCAAAAGCAAACTGGAAATAAAACTCAGTACACAGTGTTACTGATTCACAACTGCAGAATTACAGCTGATTGAACAGAGAGAATTCCCAGAGTATTTTAAAATATTCTTTACTTAACACTTAAGGGTAAATCAAACGTTGGCAGGACTTTGTGGTTATGATAAAAAAAACAGACAAAACCAAAACAAACAAAAAAGAAAATGCCAACTATTTAACAGTTTGGTTGCTGACTCAACAGAAAGCATACCACTACAGAGATTAACAGATTTAAGCAGCTTTCTGGGTCTGTGGAGCTTTTTTTTGGAGATGGAGCCAAGCAGTAATTAAAGGGTAATGCAAACAAACTAACCTACATCAATTAATTTGCAAAAATAATTAGAAAGATTTAAAAAAGGCTTGAAGATGTATACATGTATTTCAGCTTCCATTTCCATTAAATCAGAAAAAAAGATCCATGTCCACAAAGCACAGAGTTTTTAATGACACTTCTATTTATTACAGTACAATTTTGAATTGTAAGAATCTTTAACACCTGGAAGTAAAACAAAAATATGTCATTCATGGTTCAAAAAGCAGGAAACAATACAATTGTGATTCTTGAGAGGAGAAGAAACACATTTGCTAATATATTTGAATGTATTTGTTAGACAGGTATGCCCTTATACAATAGTCTTCCTAAAAGTCCTGCAACTTCAAATGAGTATCTTTGATTTCTGCCTGTTAGAAAAATTCCACATTTGAGTTGATGTATTCTATCATAGAACTCAGACTAGTCTTTATTATGCATAAAACATTATTTTAAACATAAAATGAATTTGGCCCAATGGTTCATATTAGAAAGTGGGCTATGCCTAAGGGAATCATGTTAATTTCAATGGTACTGTGGAGCTTTAAAGCATACTGTTTTGTCAAAATGACTGAGCTCTGTGTTACAGATATACAGTTCCAATTTTGGAGAAGGCATTTTCAAATTTATAAAAGTGTGATAAACACCATAATAGGACTTTTATTAAAGCCTAAGTCAGCAAGCTGCTATAATGAATGCTTGTAGAAGCATGGAGTCGTAGATCTGCTATATTTTATTGCACCGTTTTCTTCAGCTGAATCATAGGTTAAAATGCATTAATAAACTATATTAACTTGAGTATGAAATCAATATGGAAAAACATGGTGTAAACCCTCATGAAAGGGAGAGTGAAAGTATTTATTTTAAATGAAAATAATTTTCCTCATAGATTTCACTCTCTCATATTCCCACACCCACTTACTGCCAGGCACTGAGGTGAGTATGTCTGTATCACTTGGCCTAGATATTTTTGTGTGATATGGAGCACAAAGGACACAAACCAGGTCCTGGTAAGGTCACAGAATCACAGAATCATTAAGATTGGAAAAGTCCGTTAAGATCATCAAGTCCAATAATCTACCCATCACCACCATGCCATTAAACCATGTCCCTAAGTAAGTGCCACATCTATGCATTTCTTAAATAAATCCAGGGACAGTGACTCCACCACTCCCTTGGGCAGCCTGTTCCAATGCCTAACAAGCCTTTCAGTAAATAAATTTTTTCTAATATTCCGTCTAAACTTCTACTAATGCAACATGAGGCCATTTCCTCTTGTCATCTCACTGTTAACCCTGGAGAAGAGGCCTACCCCAACTTTGCTACAACCTCTTTTCAGGTAGTTGTAGAGAGCGATAAGGTCTCCCCTGAGCCTCTTCTTCTCCAGGCTAAACAAATCCAGTTCTCTTAGCCACTCCTCATAAGACTTATTCTACAGACTCCTCACCAGCCTCATTGCCCTTCTCTGGACATGCTCTAATGCCTTTATATCCTTCTTGTACTGAGGGGCCCAAAACTGTACACAGTATTTGAGGTGTGGCCTCGCCAGTGCTGAGTACAGCAGGGACAATCACTTCTCCGGTCCTGCTGGCCACACTGTTTCTGATACCAACCAGGATGCTGTTGGCCTTCTTGGCCACCTGGGCACACTGCTGGCTCATGCTCAGTCGACTATCAACCATCACTCCAAGGTCCTTCTCTGCCAGGTAGCAATCCAACCACTCTGCCCCAAGGCTATAGCATTGCATGGGGTTATTGTGACTGAAGTGTAGGACCCAGAACTTCGCCTTGTGAAAGCTCATCCCATTGGCCTCAGCCCAAATATCTATTGATTTCTTTTTTAATGTTGCTGGCAGATTTATTTGGGGGCAGATCTTCACAGAACCACAGAATTTTAGGGATTTGAAGGGACCTCTGGAGATCATCTAGTCCAACCCCCCTGCAAGAGCAGGATAACCTAGAGCAGGTTGCACAGGACAGTGACTGGTTGGGTTTTGACTATCTCCAGAGATGGAGTCTCAAACACCTCTCTGGGCAGCCTGTTCCAGTGTTTCACCACCCTCAAAGTAAAAAAGTTCCTCCTCATATTAAGATGGAATTTCCTGTATGCTAGTTTTTTCCCATTGCCTCTAGTCTTGTCATTAGGTACTACAGAAAAAAGACTGGTCCCATCCTCCTGATACCCACCCTTCAAATATTTACAAGTATTGACAAGGTCACACCTCAGTATTTTCTTCTCCAGGCTAAACAGGTCCAGTTCTCTCAACCTTTCCACATAAGAGAGGTGCTCAAGTCCTCTAATCATTTTAATGACCCTTCTCTACCTCTAATCATTTTAGTGGCCCTTCTCTGTACCCTTTCCAGAAGATCCCCATCTCTCTTAAACAGGGGAGAACAGAACTGAACACAATAATCCAGATGTGGTCTCACCAGGGCAGAGTAGAGGGGAAGGATAACATACTGACCACACTCTTCCTGATGCATCCCATTAGTCTTTTTGGCCACGAGGGCACATTGCTGGCTCATGGTCATCCAGCTGTGCCCCAAGACACTCAGGCCTTTTCCCCACTGAACTGCTTTCCACCAGATCAGCCCCTAACCTGTAATGGTACATGGGGTTATTCCTCCCTAGGTACATCACCCTGAACTTGCCCTTGTTGAATTTCTTGAAGTCTTGTGCATTTTAAGAAGCAATGGTTGTTATGATGTGACTTTTTTTCTCAGAATCTTGTGTATTTCACCATTCATGGTTCCTGGGCAGAGTTGCTGCCTATTGTCTTTCTTTCTTATTTTGTGCATTTTCATGACTAAAATCTGCCTCTCCCCAATAGGGAAAGGAATGGTCCAATAGGACCAATAGTCCAACAGGAAAGGGAAAGTTCTATGAAATGTGATGCATTTCCAAATGTTTTCATTTTTATCCAGAAAAATGACAATATTTTCATCAGTATTTTATTCTCAGGGACATTCTTGTCAAATTCAATGTCATGGCACTACACAGTCCTTATACAGAAAAAAAAACAAGAACACGTATTTACTTATGGTGATCTGCAGATCCTATATAGTGCTTATATTCTTCAATTGTTACATTTTCATGTTAACTCTAGCATATCAGCCAAATCAATTCAAAGCAGATCAGAAAACATGGGTAATCACAGCTACACTTACTATTTCTATAACATAATGGTAATCAGAGTAGATTAAGAAACTGTGTCATGAGATTTGTAGGGGACAGAATATTACATATATCAGCTGTAGAGAAAAAAACCCACACAGTCTCGTCATTATTACTCTTCAGTCTTCCTGGTTAGAGTTAAGGAAGGGAATATCTTCTAGAAACTTTGCTGCCACCAAACTGTGTTAGTTAGGCTAACAAATAAATTTTGTTTAATTCCAGTATTTATATGTCACACATACATTCATAATAATACTTGGAGTGTTCAAAGCAAACCCGGATTCCTAGCCAATCTTAACTGGTTAACTTACCCAGAATCAGAGTAATGATAACATATCTCGACTTTGTGGACTTCACCCCATAACATATTTCCCATAAAGCAACAGAATATAAGTGGAGTGTTGTGAGTGAGAAGAATGAAGGCAATTAGCACCTAAGTCTGTCCTTTTCTTCTCCTGCACTAAGTCAGTAGCTGGACTAAATAAAATCTCTATTATTTCTAATTTCATAATTTCAGACAATCCAAAACAAAGCAGCCGTGTCCCAGTGTTCATTAAGGTTTTGGATGTAAATGACAACGCTCCAGAGTTTGCCATGTTTTATGAGACCTTCGTCTGTGAAAATGCAAAGGCAGAACAGGTGTGTTGTCTGCTTGTACTAAGAAAATATTCCAGATTAATTGAGTTTTGCTTCTACTGTTGCATCATGTCATCGAGAGGTATAGTTTGCATTGCATCAAACTGTCCGTTTTGCAAAATTAAACAGTGGTTGCACGGTATCTGATTACATATAGTATTCTTGCAGCTAATGTGACAGTATATTTTAGACTGTTTTCTGTGCTTCACCTTGTTATCCCTGATTAATTTTCATTCTGTGATTCTCTGATTTATTTGAACACATCCACCATCTCCTTTAAAAACCGTTTCAGGTCCATAACTGTTACAGGTCCTGTCTGTGATGTAACTCTTGCCTGCCAGATAACTGTCACTCTATCAGTCCTATTACTAAATGGTTCAAAGTAGCAGATATTTCGGAAGATACAGCCAAACAATTCCTGTGACTTTAGATTTGGGTAGATAAATATAGAGTCAGCTTGGACTGTCTCACCTTTCATTTTTATTGCTTGTCACATGCAAAGTTTTCCTATCCATCCAGACTGGTATTAGCCCAAGGCCACTCTTGACTCCAACACAACTTTCCTGCCAGCTTTCAAATTCATTCTATTACTGGCTGATGGTATGGGATAAAATAGCATGGCTAACCTAAACAGCATCAGCAGCACATATATCACTTTTCTTAAGTTTGCCATGGCAGCATCAGCTGCCTTAAGGAAGGCAGAAGAAAAAAAAATGAACAAAATAACATTGCTTTACAATTCTAGAGTACATAAATAAGCATAAGGTCAACTGAATTTGAAGATAATTTTTTTTATTATTTTTTCAGCTGATACAAACATTGAGTGCTGTTGATAAAGATGACTCTTACAGTGGACATCAGTTTTCATTCTCCTTAGCTCCTGAGGCAGCCAGCAGCTCCAACTTTACACTACAAGACAACAGAGGTGAATTTCTAGGAAGACTTTTCTTTATTGTCTTTGCCTTAAGTCTTCAGATGAAGATTTAATGCATGTTTGTGTTTCCAGACAACACAGCAGGGATTTTCACCCGAAAAAACAGATATAACCGGCATGAAATGAGTACCTATTTTTTGCCAGTGGTAATATCAGATAATGACTACCCTATCCAGAGCAGCACTGAAACAGTGACTATTCGAGTATGTGCTTGTGATCACCGAGGAAAGATGCTGTCCTGTAATGCAGAAGCCTTGATTCATCCTACTGGTCTTAGCACTGGGGCTCTTATTGCCATTCTTCTCTGTATAATTATATTACTTGGTAAGTAGCTCAGAGGCATTTTGTTCCTTTCATGGGTATTTTGCATTGCTACAAGTGATTATACCAAGAGAAAAGCAAAGATATCTTTGTCTTATCCTGCATTTATATTATTGCATTTCCTTCTCCAAGGGCTGATAGAGATAAGTTCTATAGAACACGGTCTGTATAATCTATCCCCAGACAAATCACCTTCTGCAGGTATCTGTCTCTTTCTGTTGACTGTAAAAGGAGGCCAGATAATACTGAACAATTAACTTCCTGTGTCTAAACTGAGAAGAAACAAGTCTCAGTGTTTCTATTCTGCTGGAAAAGGATGATGAAATAGTGTGGCTCTCTGAAAAGCTGCAGGGTCCGCCCTTTCAGTCACCTGGGAGATCAGTTCCTGAGTGTGGAGGGTGTACAGATCTCTGGATACAGCACTTACAGGTGGTCAACATTTATTTCTTTATATAAATAAGGAGAGTTTGCAACATGTCTCACATTCCTTTAACTTAGGTTCTACCCCTCTTGTACAGCAAACAAAGACAATTTGTCCCTGAGCCATTAGCCATAGTGTATTCATCTGAGGAGAACAGTACAATACAACACAGGCAGTTTTCAGGAAGACATTATTAGTCATCTTTAGTATCTGACTCCCTTCAGATCAATTTCATTGCAGTGGGGTCAAGCAGGGGAGAAAATGTTTCTTCAGTGATTCCACTTCTTTCTACCTCACTTATATCTTCCTTGGGCATGCTCATCATCACTGCAGAATCATCCTGACCATAGAATCATAGAATGTTTTAGATTGGAAGGAGACCTTTAAAGGTCATCTAGTCCAAGCTCCCATGCAGTGATCAGGGATATCTTTAACCATATTGTGTTGCTCAGAGCCCTATCCAATCTGACCTTGAATGTCTCCAGGGATTGGGCACCTATCACCTCCCTGGGCAACATGTTCCAGTGTTTCACTACCTTCATTACTCATCTTTACTATTAAGAAAATGTCCCTCTCCAGTGATGCGTCAAAGTTGTGTTTCTCAGACTTTAAAAATATAGTCATGGCTTATCCAAATAAGCACTATCCCATTTTCAGAAAATATTGCATAATAACAATCTTACCCTTGCCATTAAATTCATTTTTCAAAACATGCTATCATTGGTTCTAAGGGCTGAGCTCACAATGTATCAAGTTCCTCACCAGAAAAAGAAATCTAATGCAGCAGGCAGTCTTGCACTCGTTAGTACAACTGTGCTCATTAATATCAACCTGGCATTAAACTATTTCCTGGTTTATGTCAATCGAAAAGAATTGATTTTGTGTGCTAAGCAGCACTTTATGTCAATTACTGCTTATGCAACCATGCACTATAAGCAGATTTTCAATTAACTCAGCTATATAATTTTCTGTTTTCAGGCTGGTTGCACGATTTGCATGTCCAACCACTACTGAGTGAAAAACAATACTCTGGGCAGATCTGAACCACAACTTACAGTTTAGCAGCAACAAAAAGTGCCTGCAAATTGCTGGCTTTATTAGCAGTTTGAGTAAATCTAGTGACTTATCATGATGCCTAAAATACTTCTAAACACTAACTTACAAATAAAGGTGGTGTACTTTAAATTGTAACTTCTAATAGGTTGTGGGGTTTTTTGCTTGCAAGTTCAGCATAAAATAAGAAAATTGAAGTATCAGAGATATAATTATCTAAGTCTCATCCTTGCATATCCTGTGTAACACCTTTTTGGTAAAGATATACTTCATCAATCCTTCAGTGCAAAAACTATCATTCCTACACTTTCTCAGATCATTCTATCAGTCAATATTCTGGAAGCTCATTCAAAATTGACACTGTTTTTTTCCAAGTTCTGCAAAATTTTCTCCAGCTATCTCTGTTGTCTCATATCGACCTTTCCTCAATCCCCCCACAGTGTCATGGTGTTATGCTCTTAAGGAAGGGAATTCTGTCTTACTGCATTTTTGCACAGGAGCATAAAGAAACTTCACTCAGATTAGGCCCCTTCCATGGCACCATAAGTAAATTCTCATCATTAGAGCGAGAGCCTGAAGCTTTCACCATCTGAACCAGCCCTTCTAACTCCCTCAGTTTTACCTGCTCGCTCATTTCCTTTCACTTACATGATCAGATATCGTCTCTTACACTTTTCCTATGGTAAAGATATAGCAGGAATTAGAGCCTTTTCCTACTTTATCCTGTCTTCTTGGGACCCCTCTATAGTCAGTGGAGAGAAAGAGTGCAAGACTTTTCCACAACATACTTGAGCAGACCTACAGAGGTCATGCTCAAAGCAATCCTGCAGGGGGGGGTCCGTCATTTAAAAAAAAAAAATCAGCTTTGAGGACATTCTTAGTCCTTGGCACTGCCCTTAAAAGGGTTACAAATGAGGAAAATACTACAAAAAAATATTCAACAGTTGTTGTGCTTTGACTCACACACCGTTTTAGAAACACAGCTGACATGCAAGATGATTTTGGTCCACTTTATCATAGCTTATTAATGACTTTAGGCACTTTCTGATTTGCTACGAAAGAACTGAAAAGATAGCAAGATGTGTCTGTCATGGAGTTTGCAAAGCAGAGCTGAAACACTGGGTGCTGTGAACCTCAGTCTACCAAAGCAACAGTGATAAAATTAATACATTCCTGCACCCTGCTGCTGTTCATTTGTAAATATTCAGCCATTTACCATATTAAGGTAGAATTAAGAAATCTGAAATTAGCTCCTAAAGAAAATAATGTGTTAAACCTATGTCCTGCCATCTTCTGTGCCCACTTCTGCAGCAGTACTAGGGATTGAGTAAAAATATTTAAATTTGGATCAGGGCCTTGGAAAGAATTCCTATCCTCCAAATAAATTAAAAATATATGTATATACATACATACACACTTCAGGATGAAGGGCATAAAATATCTGTCTGAGAAATCTGCCTTTGGCATTATCGTATCTCATCATCTAAGATTTAAGACATGTACTTTTTTAAGGTTATGCACATTTGTAAAAACATGCCAGGGAAGTTAATAAAACTTCGACCTTGTGCTGGCTGAAACTCTTCTCCATATTCCAAGATTTCCTCCAGAGGAGGATAGATTTACTTATCTTGAAATGCAGCCTTACTAACCTTTTATTATAGCCAAGTAGATATCAGCCTTCTGCATAGTACAAGTAGCTTTGCACCCCAGCGGTTCAAGGTAGATAACATCTGCCGTTACTCATTTTAGAGAAAATGTTTCTTCCTTCTCATTCTCATGAAACTAGTTCTTGTTCTCAAGGTCACAAAATTGCTATATGACTCTGGATAAAACAGTGCCAACTGAGAAAAAGACACTCCATTTGGCTTCTTACAAGCTCGAAGTTTCCTTTCTGCTTGTGTATATTCATACCATTTCATCTCCCAAGGTACTTGCAGGCAGAGCAAGCATGGTCTGCAAACCTGATGTACATGTTTGCAGTTTTGCAAAACATCTTTTAAAACTTCAGATTAGAGCAGAGGCACATCATTTCTCCTGGGCTTTAATGGAGTTAGGGATTAACCATTGCCTTTCTCTTCCCCTGTTATTTTTGTTTTCAGTTACAGTGGTGCTGTTTGCAGCACTGAGACGGCAACGGAAAAAAGAGCCTTTGATTATTTCCAAAGAGGACATCAGAGACAACATTGTCAGTTATAATGATGAAGGTGGTGGAGAGGAAGACACACAGGCATTTGATATTGGCACACTGAGGAATCCTGAAGCCATAGATGATGATAAATTACGTAGAGACATTGTGCCAGAAACACTTTTTATGCCACGACGAACTGCAACAGCACAAGATAACACAGATGTCAGAGATTTCATTAACCAAAGGTTAAAGGAAAATGATACAGACCCAACGGCACCCCCATATGACTCGTTAGCAACCTACGCATATGAAGGCAATGGCTCTGCGGCGGAATCCCTCAGCTCCTTGGAGTCAGTGACTACAGACAGAGATCAGGACTATGATTACCTCAGTGACTGGGGACCTCGGTTTAAAAAGCTGGCAGATATGTATGGTACAATGGACAGTGACAAAGACTCTTAATATGTTGCCTTTTTTTCTTTTTTTCTCCCTTACCCATTTTCAGAACGGCCTTGAGATATGTGAAGTGGCTATTTCTCTCTATTTCTCCACAGCTTGGTGAAATTCTACCCATTCAAATTGTCTAATGACGGCAGCCTATGTCAATCAGCTGTCAGAAAACTTTTTCTAGTACCATTTTATGAACTTACAAGAGGCAAAATTCTTATTTTTCAGTGCATCCAAACTAATCTTACAGACACGGTAGTGGTGGAAAGGAAAAAAAGTTTCAGTTGGGGAGCAATATTTGTACTTGTTCTGCTTATATTGTAAATCGGAGTATCTTACTGTTTAAGCTCACTTGCTCTTTTTACTTGTATTCAGACTGTTCAGCTCAGATGACTGCTCTGTCCATTGTATATTGCACAAACCAATGTAATGAGATACCCTAGTTTACCCTATGTATTATAGTCAAAAGTAGCGGTGATGTAGTGAAGGCTTATTATACGAGTAAGCTGAGAAAAAAACATCAAACCAGCATTTTACTCATAAGGAGAGTAGAAAGGCCTAATGTTCATTCAAATCTGGTTTTCTAGGACTCACCATTGCCCCCAAGGCACTGAATCACACTAACACACACACACATATATATAGTTCATCAACTCTATGTATATATTCTGACTTAGCACTGCTGGAGAGATGTTTGTGCGTGCATGTGTGAGTGGTCAGTAGACCCAATAGCTAATTTCCCAGTTCTAACCCAGACCTGCTTTGTGATACAGGAGAAATCATCTAATTGATCTCCAGACTAGATCATGACTTGGAGGAAGAAGTAGATCATATGTGTGCTACTGTACTTTCCTTCACACTTCTTTGGTAGGCTTTCATCTGCACATCAGTTCAGTGATGGCCACTGCATTGGGGAGATGAGAGTCAGACTTTTCATATCCATGTACTTCTGCCTATTCTCACGCGCAGGAGGGGAGTAGTAGCCTCAAGGTTACTGCCACCTCTTAAGGCAAAATGAACAACTGCAAAGGAGGAAAGAGTATTTTTTTTTTGTCCTGACCTTCCCTGTCTGGATACCCAGGGTTGCTTCCTGACTGACTCTGCACAGTTTTGTTCTCTGTAGAGTGGGGAAATAATGCCTACCTCATCAGGATGTTGCAAGAATTATATTTGTCATTTGGAAAATGCTCTAGAGGTGGAAAATGCTGGCATACTGCTGGAGGAAGTAATTTCCCATGCTTTGGGGTAGTTGTTTTCTTTTCTTTCTTTTTCTAGATTCAAGCTCTGAATGCACAAGTAAGTGAGACTCAATCGTCATTCCAGTGGCCTGAAAAGTAGGGTTTATAACTATAACTCATTAAATAAACTACTCAGCCAGGGTTCTTAAAGACTTCATCAAAAGGTAAAATTTTAATCACAAGTCTCTGTGTGTGTTTATCTGCTTTGCCAAGCTAAGTCATTTTTGTCCAGAAGTGGGCTGGGGGAGATGCCATAGTCTTAGGCCAAAATAATTTTCTCTAAAGTTTGTGCACCACTCTGTATTGCTATTGATTTGTCACATGCGTGCAAGTTGCTGCTCTTCAGATCCAACCATCCAGGAAAGGCTGTCTGGAGAAAAGCGTAAGGAGCTGCCATGGGACATATCCAATTTCAGGAGCTAAAAGCTGCCCTGTATCCCAAAGTAGGGATGCAGCCCATGGTACTGTGTCAAGGAAAGAAGGAATTTTAAAATTTATTTTATTTTAATACACGTCATAAATAAATAAAATAATTTATTTCATTTTTTAAACATTATTTAATACCAGAATTGCATGAATGGATCTATTTTTCCCCTCCCCTAAATCTTAAATGAATCAATTAGAAAATTAAACAACAGCTTCAATTTACTCTAGAAATAGAGAAGGGGAAGAAAGTTAATAAACAGAAAATTAAAAGGGATTAAAAATTAATCCCTGCAACTCATTACTTCTAGAGAGTTAAAGAGAGCAGGAATATTCCCACATATTAGACTTCTACAAGCATGACAATATAATTTCAGGTTTTGTGACCCAGCTCACAACAAAGAGGATGAGTCAGCCGCATTGCAGTGCCCAGCAGGGACTGGGAAGGACTCCTTCACAGCTAGAAGCACTGACCATGTGTAGGTTTAGGGTAAGGCAGCTAATGGCTTGCAGATACCCAGCATGGTAGATTAGATGGATTTTCAGAGAGGAGGAGCCCAAAGTTTCAGAAGGTCCTGAGCCTCTGGTCTCACTTGAGGCCTCTCACAATGCTTCTAGTGAAGCAGAACAAAGTGCCCTACTCCATTACTTAGTGAAGCTGAGCCTATCATGCCCGACACAATGGCAACGGCATGATTAGGCCCCTAGTATATCTTCCTAAGGGTCAATCTAATTTAAGATTATAAAAACCTTTTAAAGTCTAGGCTTTTATGGCTTCCCTGAAATCAGAGCACCCAGGAGACAGCCTGTCCAAAACCTGGCTCTGGCGCACAGGAGGGACCACCTGGATTTCAGCTATGTGGAGGAGCAGCAGATACTCAGCACCACCTGCGACAGGTCCCTCACTTTAGGCTGCTTTCCTCATAGACTCAATGAAGACAGCATACCCTCTGGGTGCTCTTCCAAATGACTCAGTAACTCACACCTGAGTCTCACCCTTCACTTGGTGGGGTTGCCTTGAGCAAATTGCCTCAAGCTCAGAGTCAAGCTGGACCTCAAAGCAAGCTAGTTAACTGTCCCTTCCCCTCCTTAGGCCCCAAGGAAACAGATTTGTGTTCAGAGGGGATGGCAGATGTGAATGTAAAACTGCACATGTATTTGACCCTGTAAGCCAAACCCAGATCACAGTGAGGAGAGAGCCACCATCAATTAATTGAAGACGGACCTTGCACCCTGAAAGGGCTGGGCCATCCTGCAGGTCAGCTTGCATTAGTCACCTTTTGGGGTGGAATAACAAGACAGAAGGATCACTGATCTCCTTGTAACTACTTTCCTGTGGTTGTATAGTAGTTTTTTCTGATCTAGTGATTGTTAGTAGCAGACCAAACACAAGTTTTGCTTTGGGTTTTTTAGCTTTTTTATTTCTTTTTAATTGAAAGATTTTTTTTCTTTTTTAATTGAAAGATGATTTTATCTTGTCCATTGAGTGGCATAGTAAATAATAGAGTGGCTGCTTGTGCCTATTGGGTAAGTATACTATATGTGAAATTACGTCACCACAAATATGGTGCCTGAATAGTAAATGGATTCTTCTTAAGAAAATTTAAGGCAAACTTGAATCCAATGTATTTATTTATGCATCTAGGTTTTAAGGTCTATTTTTTTCTGCAAGTTAGACAGATACAGCATCTCTCACACAGCAATAACGGTTCAATTCTGTCTTTTCTTCTTGCTTGGCAGTACCAAAAAGTGCAATTTAAAGAATCAGTAGTGCATATAAAATATTGGAAGTGTCATGCTACAGTTTGCAGTAGTACTTCTTTGCACTTTGTTGCATGCCAGCATACCAGATGATAAAAACGAGTATTTAACAATGCTTTCACACAACGCTAGATTTTGTTATTTATAGATAAACAAGTGTTAGACCTATGGGTTATGAGGGGGGTTGCAAGAGCCACACTTATTCTTATAACCACCCATATTTGAGAAGAAGGAATGTTATAAAGTTGGTGAAACCAGGCAGATAGATGAGCAAATACAGTAGGCTTTTAATTTGGAAAAGCCTCTGATCTAACAACAGGGCACCTATTAAAAGATACCAAGGAATTTAGTGGAGTTAACATGAAACACAGGTGTGTTTACATAGGACACCTTTCCAGCCATTCTACTGCAGTACAATAGCTTCATTACATTTGAAATGGAATAAGGTTTCTAGTATAGCTATTTAATACCAGTTCCTAAAGTAGCCATTTTATTATAAAAAAAAAAAAAATTTTTACTCCAGAAGAATTATTATTTCAGGTTAAATCAGATTCTGTCCCGTAGCAGTACCAGTATGGAGAGACATGGCAGAAGATGCCTCCAGGTCAGTTATGGCAGGACTTCTTTCTGTGTAGACAAGCCCCTGGAAGATAGCTGAGGCAGAAACTTGCAGTGAGCTCTGGACAAGGGAATTTGGGGGGTTTCCACAGGGCTCTACTGACTGTGCCACAGGACTGACATAGATGGAGAAGCATCTAACCCTCAGAAAAACAAGTTGTCTCTGTCTGCTGGTAAAAAAATTGCTGGGAAAGTTTCCAAGTAGAAGAGCACTCCCCCTGTACCAATAACAATATTTTCTAAATTTGTCTTAAGAAACACATATTTTCCTTATATTTTTTAGTTAGTTAGTTGTCAGGTCTTACTTCATTATATGGACAAGTATTTCCTAGCTGTTAAATGTGAGAGGCAACCTACAAATGATCCAGTTTTGGAAGTAGCAGGCTGCATTACAAGACACAACATCTAATTTCACTGTCACAAAATAAAAAAAAAAAGTCCCACCAAAAAAAAAAAAACTAACGGAATATCTGTAGTACCATAAGAAGTAGAATGGTCATAAAGAATAAGAGTAGGGAGAAATGGCTTTGGGAATGTGTGTCTGCACATGTACAGGATGAATAAAAAGAAAGGAAATAGCGAACCTGGCCATGAAACCATGAACGAGGTTAGCAGTGTTTCAAGACCACATTTATCCATGTTGAGCAGGTCCAACAGTGCACAGCCACTTCTAACACTCCCAGGTTTCCTACAGCAGTCAGAGGGAAATTTGCATGGATAGGAAGAGAGACATCATCTTTTTCAGGCCAAGCAAATTAAATCCAGCCCGTTTCCGTGTGAATCTCTAGGAAAGAAAGTCCCTTTCTCATGATTATTATTAAAATGTGTTAAATTTGTGCAGCATTCTTCAGGGTGAATTATGGACTGTAATTCTGAGCAACTAACTCTCTGCAAACACTGCATTAGCTCTTCCTGCCACCGTCTCTTTTAAATATTTTCGTGTTTCTTTTGAAGCATTTCAGAAGATCAGTGTCCTAGCTGGATGCCACCATCCCCTTCCCATTTGTGTTTCAATTAACACTGCAGTCAGAGATCCCTTGTCAAATGAGAGCTGACAAATTAAGTCATTACACTATTTCCAATGAATATGAACTCTATCATAAGTTGGGAAAGGCAGGGTTTTCTCCCTCTAGACCTGTGAAACAGCAGTGTTCTCTAAGAAATGTCAAATAACCAACATTTTTTATTTTCACTTTAGTCTTTAGAAAGAGTTGTCCACTGAGAGATTGGTTTTGTACATAAGAACAAAAACTTATTTAATGTCTACAGCCTCATGCATTGCTTTAGAAGGAGAGGAAAAAACACACAGCAGCTGACATGATGTTTTAATGCCAGTCTCTCCCCTCAGTAGTTTTATTTAGGCACATCTGAAACAATCTTGATCCTGCCCATCATTTTGCAATATTATACTTTTCAGTCCAGACCTGCCCTTTGTCATACATTAAGCACTTTCCCAAACAGTTCATAAAATTCAGCAGTAAGCATCCCAAAGCCATGGCTGGGGTTACACAGAATACAAGAGTCAGAGAAGTGGGAGGTTCAGGAAGGAGAACAAAAAGGGCTTGGCTACAAGGAAGGTAATCAGTCACATGCAAGGCAGGCCCATTGCAGTTAAAAGTCACAACAGATCTGTCATATTATGCACAAAGTGACTTGATTTCAAGTGAGTTTTTGCTGAACCTGCTATTTTGTCCTTTTTTTTCTGCATGTGACTTTTGCTTTATTTAAAGAAAAAAAAAAAAAAAGGAGTTGCTAACTTCAAAGTTCTCCTTCCATAACGTTGATTTGACAAATTAGGCATAAGCCTTGCATATAGACAAGCCCTTTCCATTCCCATGAGTTTTTGACCTTTCCTATGAGACTGCACTATTGATGTAGATATACCCGGAGACACTTTCTATAAGCTTTTAGTTTTCTATGATCTATTACTGTAGTGTTTATTAAAGAAACAAATATATAGAATTATTATGCATTCAGGTGTATACAACAAAGGAACAACACTGAAAACACAAAATTGTTTGGGATTTTGACACATGAAAACCTCTTTAAAATCACTGTACTATTTTAATTCTAGGATGATTTTCATTGCTTTGAAAAATTAAACTAACAAAAGGCCATACAATAAATGCTATGTGCATCTTAATTGTGTTACTGAGCAAAAACAATCTGGCAAACTCCTATTACAATTTGTTATTTTCAAACCCTTAAAATAAATGCTTTTTGTATTGATTTGTTTTAATTAAAAATACTTACGAGCATAAACTGTAACTGATGCCACCACGTGGGAAGATTTACTTGCTGGCATGTCCAGCCACACAGTCTCTTGTAATGTCATTCCCTGGTTGTGCTAAGGGAGCCTCAGCATCTGATGGATCTGGTCACTGCTCAGCACAGACGGACAGATGCAGGTAGTAAGATTTTTGTCACCCAAGAAATTTACACCTAGAAGCTTCCCTGTGTTGCAGAGTGACCCATGCTGGAATGATTATCTCTTCTGCAGCATGGATGAGCAATTTGTTATGGTCAGATGGCAAGTGTGCACTCTATCCCTTATGTTTCCTGTTCATTGTACTCTTCTGGGGGTGGGGGGCAGGGGGACATGAAATTTAAGGATTTATTGAGAAACCAATTTGAAAAACATTTTCTCACAGTGAATTTGCCTTTTTGCAAATTGATTTTTGTAACAAATTATTTATATGATACTACTCAATAAATTGTTTTTTTCTAACTTGCCTTTTTTCCGTAATTCTCTCAATTTATTCTCTCAATCTTTTACAATGCTATCATGAAGATAAACCTTCTAAAGATTCTGCAGTCACTCTAAGACACAGAAGTAAGTTGGCTCAGTCTTTCAGATGCCATTTATAAGTGTCTGACTTATAAGGTGATGTAAGAGCAGAAGGATCACTATTCTGTGATCAGTAAGGTCTCCCCAAAGAGTTATATAATTTCAGATGTGATGCTTACTATGAGGAGGATATTAGTCTATGAACACAAGCCTAGTTTTGACTAGCGAAAGATTCCCAAGAAGTCAGCAGGAGCTTTGTTGAAGTAAAGCATGTGGAATACCATCCTAGAAGCATATAAATATCATACCATTTGTAATAGTACTGTTCAGTTATTTGCCTTTCATTGTATGAGGTCCAGAAAAGACTTAAAGGCTCAGTTCACTTATGAGAGCCCAAATGTCATTTGTATTATCTTTTTACCTAAGGAGGACAACCTCTGGAGAATAATATTCATTTTAACACTTCCTTAATAAAAGATCTGTCTACATCTACAGAAATTCCATCATGTCTAAATATCTTCCTAAATTCAAGGATAAAGCAAAGAGTGGGAAAGGTCACAGTAAACCAATACTTCATTAAAAGCATTAGAACAAACCACAGAAAGAAACCAGTTTAGCACTGAAATCCATGTGTGGTTTATGGAAGAAATGAGTAACTTTTGTAACCAACGAGAGGAATCAGCCCTAACATCCATCTGCAATCTTTGGCAGACTTCCAGCAGAAAACTTCCATAAGAATAGCCAAAGAAATCAGTTTTTTTTCAGAGAATAACAGATCATAATACTATAAATACATAGGTTTATATAGTAATTAAAAATGCTTATTTTTAACTATCTCATTATCTGAACATCAAATCACAGAAATTAAACTTTCAAAGCACTGTACATGAAAGATGTATATGCTTATCTTCCATCCCTCCAATAAAGACACACACTTGCAGGTGCAAGCATAGAAAGCCTGCAGTTATCCCAGTTCCTGTTCTCTTACATTTTGCGTTACAGCAGCTCTACAAGATTTCATAAAACATCAGCTTGAGCTAAATGAAGACAGTAGCAGCATCAAGAATCCTGGTTGTCCACCTTCTGAGAGATGGTCCAGGCTCTGCAACCTTTCATGTGTACTGAGGCTCTGAGTGTCAGAAGCAGAAGAGAAGGACCCTACCATATTTCTTACCTTCTTGTTTGATTTACTATATCAAAGAGTGCCTCAATCACAGAGAAAAACCAACTGCAGGCTAGCATTTCAGCCAGAAACCATATTTGATTCTCAGACATTAATTTATCAGGTTTATCTACATAAAATAGCAGGCTGAGAAATATCAGGGAGAGAGAAATTGATTACTTTCACAGATTGGTCTCCTCTAGAACAGCCCCCCAGCCTTCTTGTGGCAA
>VWZO01023080.1:0-10722 GCA_013396975.1 Bucco capensis
GTGGATCCCAATGAACTCGTTTCAGGTATGGCCCAGAGGTCTCCTGTTCCTGGCTAATTTGTGACAGGTGATCCTGTTCCTGTTTCAGTTCCAGGGAGAGTAGAGCCTGGCTACACCTGTCAATTTCATTCTTAGCCTCTCTGATGCTCCTAAGTCTTTCCACTTGAGCTTGCAGTTTTTCAACCTTAGCTTGTAGGTGTGCTGCTCGGGTGAACAAATCACCAAACTGCTCACACCATACACAGTCTCCTACTATCAGGGAGAGACTGAGACACTCCCTACAGCCTGCTACTTGGACCATCTGATCCCTCCTTGAGGGCTCTGTCTGGATTCCCACTTCCAGACAAGCTAAAGCTTTTTTCCTAGTAATAACCATTCCTATGTATTACCAAGGCAAGTGTCAACTGCTCGTGTAGCACACCTATAAAACCTTAAATGGGAGTGCACCCTTCTCTGCACCCTCCCTTCACACCCTGCCTTCATGAACTGCTTCACAAACTGCTCCATACCTATTTGCTCAGTTCTTGCTTGGCTCACGTTCTGGGTCACTCATGCTCCCTAAGCCTAGTTAATATGGGAAAGCAACCCAGCTGACTTCACTTGAGCAGTCTTTAAATCCTCACCGATCGCTCATCTCCACCCCTGCTTCTCCCTGTCTGGGGAGTCTGTGGGACTGTGCTAGAAAGCTGTGCAGTACCCGAGGGTCCAGTTCAGAAAACAAACCCAGGTCCTACAAATTAGAATTATTATTTCTTAGGTTTTGGATTGTTCCAACAGCAACAAATGAAAAGAAAAAAAAAGTAAGATTGTTCTTTAATAGAAATTAGAAGCCTAAAGAGTTATTTCCATGATATCAGGTGTTATTATCTTTGTAGATAATTTAGGACTATAGTGTAAGAAATGCTGTACACAATAATTACAATAAATCCTTTATTTTACTTATCTTCTGGCACTTTTCAGGATCTCAGAAGTCATATCTAAAAACTGTAACAACAAACTGGGCAGAAATACAAACTACTCCATTGTGTCCGGCCAAGTAGTCTGCATTACTTTAGAAGGACCTTTTTTAGTGATGAGAAAGGCACCGAGTCTTTATGCTAAATAAGCAATCAGTAATGCATTTCCAGAACTACCATGAACTTATGATTCAGGAGATTTTTTTAAAGTCACTTAAATTCTTACAGATCTCTTGCAGACAGTGTGTCGTGCCCTGAAGCTCTCCACTTGAGTCTATATTCTATAAGCAACAAATAAACTTGCAGCTGCTTAGATTTCTAGGCATGTCTGTGAGAAGTACTACAATCACTTGAAAATTTTTCAACATGAACTTAGGGGACTGTGGGGAGGGGAAAAGGAGATGATATGCAGGCAAAACCCCATAGGGGTAGCATGCACACTCAGAGCAAAGACAAGGCAGCCAAGTCCAGGAGCCTGGAACAAGGCTTATAACCAGTGCATGTGTCTCCCAGGCCTTGGGGCAAGAGTAGGCCTTGGAAACATTTCAGCTCATGTCCTAGTTCATGTCCTAGAAAGGGTAAGAATACTGTCACTGTACTGTATAGCACTTAAATTTACATTTAAAATATCTGAATATTTGACCTTCTATTTGGGAAAGTGTTCAAAATTTTAAAACCGGTTGGAAAACTGAGCAAGGTTTTGAGAAACAATGAAAAGATGAGACTCAGAGGAAGGAGTTGTTCTGAAGACTTGTTTGGGTCAGTAGTGTCATTATGAAGTAGAAGAAACTTTTTCATTTTGAAAGAGTCAAACTAACACCTTTAGGCAACTTCAACCTTTAGAAACACTGTGTTTGTGTTTCAGAAGTTATTTCAAACCCAGTTTCTAGGCAAGCTGTTCCACTTTTCATCTAACTTCTTCAGTCATGTCTTTGCTTTCCCATGCAAAGGTGGGAAGATACTCTGCCTTGCTGCTCTAGGACATCTTGCTACCAACAATCCTTAGAATCTGAGAGCCTTGAAGCTCAACAAGTTGTGGTGTCCAGCTGCCAGGGCCCTGTTTTTTTGTTTATAGGGCCCAGAACAGAAAGCAGTGATGTGGCTAGTGACATCAGTGGGCAACTACAGTGGTGGATACATATGATGAGATATTGTCATTCTAGAAGTGGGAGGCTTCTGGCCTGAAAGACATGCAAATGCAGGAGAAGGAGGACAGTGATAGGTCCTGGGTGTCCATTACCTGGGCCTTGCTCCTGCCTGCCATGCTGCTTGCTCAAGAGACACAGGGACCACCTTCCACCTCCCCTCATCCCCTTGGAGCCCTAGGCTCAATCCTAAATAATTTTGAAATTTGAGGTAATTATTAATATCTTTTTATTTTTCATGGTTAGTCCAAGGAGAAGGCAAACTGTGTATTTTCAGTTGTTCATGTTTATATTTGCATGACCATTATATTATTGGACCCTAGAGCTGATAGCATGGTTCAAGAGAGAAAAAAACCAAAGTACTGTCTGCTACCACGGTTCCCTTGCGCAGGAAGGAGTCAATTTTGTATTTTACATTTAAGCTAATTGTAGTCCACATACTGTTTAATCAACAGGCAGAGCAAGACTGAGGGAAATAAAAAGCAATGCGATCATCGTGCTTCATGGTATGAATAGCATTTGATGACAAATTGCAAAACTAGCCAGAAATAACATGAAAAAGGATGTTTCACAGAACAGACTGCATCATGAGCTCCAGCTACAAAACTTAAGAGGCTGCAGTTCAACCCTTATCCATCTGCCTATGTTATCTACATAAACCATGTGATTTTGCCCTTTCTATTTCTCTGTGTTTGAAAGATATCAATACAGCTAGAGGAAGGACGTAGGTGGAAGCCTCTTGACACCCTGCCACTCACAGCAGCATGAGTACAAGCTAAGGGCAGAGCAGTGGTGGGGAGCAAAGGTGCTCAAGCAGTGAAATTCTGCTGGGAGATATGCCGCTTAGATGATCACAGAGACCATCCATTTAGGGAACAAAAACTTCAGTACCTCTTCTGTCTGCCCTACTGGATCCAACCAGTAAACCTAACTGGTTTTTATTTTTAGACATTAAATGCATTTTAGTATTTTTTTCTAGGCTTTCTGCAAGCAACATGTCTATGTGTGTGTGTTGCACATGGCTTCTTGTTCCCACTCTTTTTCTGTGCTTTAAATAGCATAACATATATTGTTGGGTTTTTTTTAATATTTCTTTATTCTCTGTTTGCTGTCACAACATTTGCATGATGGCTTGGTAGAAGTCAATCTAGAAAGTCACCCCTGATATGCAAGTAGGCATATCATATGGATTTTTATTAAAAAGGAATAAAGCAAGATTCTACTGAAGAAGTAATCAGCTATAGCTGCAGGTAAACTCATGATGAATTAAAAAGTCAGTTTGTGGTAGAGGATAAGATTTAAGATATTCTGCATTTCATTATCAAAGTAATTCTAACTACTAAGATTGTATATTTTCCCATTACATATTTAGAAAGAGCAGTCATTTTGGCAGATATTGACACCTGAAAGTGAATACTAAGCATAGTAGGATGTAAAAACTTCATATTACAGTTAAATAAGTAGTTTCATACTGCTTATATACACCTGCTTAAGAATTTGCTTGAATGATTAATTTTATAGAGATATATGTAAGATAAATCTGGACAATATCACAGCTGTTTTGGTTTAGTCATCTAAACTGAGTAAACTGAAAATTAACCCTGCAAAAAAGGATGTGATGGTCATGGTAGACATGAAGGTGAGCATGACTCTGTAGTATGCCCTTTGGGCAAAGAGAGCCAACAGCATTATAGGCTGCAACAGGAAGGGCATTGCAAATTGAGGGAGGTGTTCTTTCCTCTGTACTAAGCATTGGTGAGACATAACTAGAGCACTGTGTCCAGTTCTGGGCTCACCAGTAAAAAGAGACATGGACATACTGGAGTGAGTCCAGTGGAGGGCCATTAAGGAATTTAAGGTCTTGTATCTTGGAGCATCTGTACTGGGATGCTGACAGACAGGGACATACAGGAACAGAGAGATCTAGGACTGTTTAGCCAGAAGAAGGGTGAAGAAGGATCTGATCAGTGTGTGCAAGTGTCTGGTAGGGTGGGAGGAAGGAAGTAAAGAAGGGGGAGTGAAACAGTTCTCAGAGTTGCCTGTGATAGGACAGGAAGCAATGGGCAGATAACCAGATACATGAAAATCCATGTAAACAAAAAAAGATGGTCAAACACTGGAAGACATTGGTCATTGGGGTTTAGTCTCTGTCTTTGGAAATACTAAAAATCTGACTACATGTGGCCTTGAACAATATGATTTAGTTGATTCTGCTTTGAGCAGTGGTGTAGGACTCCACAATCTCCAGAGGTCTCTTTCAATATCAACTGTTTTGTGGTGCTATGATTCATGCATTTCCCTGTATTTCCCATACGGGAATGGAGCTTCTTTAACAAGCTTACCTGTTTGGGTGTTGGGCCCCAAGTGACAGAAATCAACATAAATTGTAGTCTCTATCAGCTGAATGTATCACGAAGTTCTTTCATGGCATGTAGTGTGAGCAGGTGTGTCGTAACTCCTACTTTTCCTATCCTGTGGAGTTCCTTGAGCACTCAAGAGTGAGGACTCCAGCCCACTTGCACAATTTTTGTTTATTATCTCAAGATCATTATAGTCAATCACCTTTCCTTTACATTTCAATAGCTCTCAAGAGGTCAAGACTCGTTTGTACCACTCAAAGTGTGTCTTTCCTCTATTTTTATGACTTCTGCAAATAAACATTAAAGGGATTCTGTAGTACTTTTTGGAATATATTTAAGGGGCTAAGACAATGAATCCTGTTTTATTGATTCAGTTATTTTGCATTCAGAACCAAAAAGCCTTAATCAGAAGAGCCAGATTATCAGGCACTTCCAGATTAATATTACAGCATTAGACAAAAGTGGCTAGACATCATTCTTTGGATAGATGGTTTGATATGGAATATTTTGCACTTATACTGCAATGCAATTCCTGATCCTTTCTGATTTTGTCTAGTAAACTAACTTAACATAAGTTAAGGTCAGATGTCATCATTTCTACTGCCACAAACTCATCATTGGAAAGATCATCAAAAAGTGATATTGGAGACTGCTGCCAGAATGGTGTGATCCCTCTCAATCAGCAGTTTTCGTGCACATACATTTTCTTCCCCACCAGGGTAATGTCACGTGTTGTTGCTACATTTGTTCTCTTTCCCATTGTGGAGTACTGGCTTTGTTTAATACAGAATCCAGTTGCATTCACAGATTCTCAGTAAAAATAATGCATAGGAGATGAACCATAACATACCTGTGCCTCCTTGCAGATTTGAAATAACAGCCTGGTATGCTTTCTTAAGTAAACTGCACTATTTAACATTCTTGTAAGTCATCTCATGATTACTATGATCCACAAAAGGACGCAGCCCCAGGTTAGCATCGAAGAAACTCTCATCACAGGTAGCTGAAGATTCAAAGGACTTTATTAGGAGAAGGCATAAATTAAAAAGATGGAAGGAAGCACCAAGAGATACATTGAGCTAGAAAGTCTTCCAGAAGATGATGAAAGAAATCCAACAGTAAAAAAATAAATAAGGAACCTCTGGTACAGAAACTTGTTCCTTTCCTGGGTGGTGAAATGAATTGCAGTACACTGAGCTTCTTAGGGCAACCACTGAAGCAAAGGAAAAAAAAAAAGAAAGTTTGAGAACATTTTATATTGAAATATTTTGGTTATTCATTCAATGTTAACTCACTGAATAAAAGTGAATTTTTTATTTTCTTTCCAAGGCTCCCTAATTATCCTGTCTCCCTTGTTTAGCCATGACAAATTACTCCTATGTTGGACCAGAGCAGATCAAAGAGGTAAAGCAGCCTAGCACATCACACAGGATGTAATCCATCCAGAAAATTTTGCTTCAGGGAATCTGTGCATCTGTGAACTTGCAGGCAGGGAACAGAAAGCTCAAGGAAGTAAGTGGTGAACTAATGCCCCCTCTCATAGCAACTGTCATAGATTCCCAGGTCAGGTTTGCATAATCATGGAGTTGTTGCATCTCAGTATTTAAAACGAGTGTTTTCTGAAAAATCAAACTAAGTTGACCAATGTTAGCTAAATGGTATCATTCTTTAGCTTATATATGTGGAATCTCAATAGAAGACGCTTGACCAAAGGCTACTTCACTAAGACTCAGAGGTTCACAAAAGCCTGGCCAAGTCCCATGGAGAGTCTAACTCTTTACAGCTAGTTCAGACAAACGGCTTGTCATGGCTTTGTTAACACCATACAGAGCCTAGTCAATCTGGCCCCAGGGAGCCCAAACCTTTATCGTATTTATAGGAAGCTCCACTATTATTATGTAGAATGTTTTATGCCTAATCATTTTCAATGTTGCCAGAAGATACACACTAGGAAACACTGAGAAAGCAATATGAGTGCAGATAAATTCAATTCTGAGGAGACAGGCTAAAGAGGCTGAAGCCACCTCTGGTAATACTGTAAAATTACATTTTAGGTTTCATGTATTTGGACTTTTCTTTCACAACTTAAGTACATTTAATATAATGCACACCAATTAAACACTAAGAAAGAAGAGTTTAGGGGAAAAAATAATCAGAAAGCTGCAAGCATATGTAGACAGCTGTAACCTTCCTCTAGGAGGAAGAGTAGAAATTCAGCATCCTCCTTACCAAATATTATGTGAATTCAGAAGAGTGGTATGCACAGAAGTCAGCAGCAGTAGTAGTACCTCCAAGTACCATTGGAGACAACCTAGGACTGAAAATTGCCATAAATTTCTTAACATCCACACAGTTTTAGTAAAAATTGCTGTAACATTTCCAAATTCAGTAAAGTGTTCTCTATTGATTTCACAGTGATACCAAACACCAAAATTCTGGAAAAAGGACTATAAGGTCAGTTTTTTAACTATATTGTTACTTAAAAAAATATTAAAATGCCTGTAAAACTTCTCCTCTTTATTCACAATAGTTTACTTGATAGATCATGCCAATAAATATTTATCAGAAGTTTATTGTACTCAATTTTGTATACTGTGAAGGTCAAACAAACCTAAAAACAGGAGGATTTGCATAAGCCAAATAGCATATAGTTCATTCCACTAGCATAAGCAGACAACCTTCTCGCCATCCTTTCAAATATCCAGGATCTTCAGATCTCCAGGCACTAGCATTAGGCCCATATTAGTGCTGGTATATGATCTGCTTTTAAAATATTGTTTCCTACCTCTGTCTCCACGCAGAATACTAGCTCTGTTAAATTGTGGTCTGCAGAGATTTGAATTCTACTGGCAGATTCCAACACTCCCATTGCAGTTCATCCTTTTCTTTCCCACTGCCTTTGCTTTTCACAGAACACACCATATACTAAATATTTCAGATACTTTGATTTCCTCTATGTACAGCTATTGCACTCTTGCAGTTAAGATGGTCTTGCCCTTTTCTCCATATGCTTTCTTGCTATAAAGGGTAGCTGAACTGCACCCTACTGAGTTTATTACGCCCAAAGTTAATGCCTAAATTTAATTTGATGTTTGTTCTACCTGTTACAGGTTTTATTGACATAATTACCTGATTTTTCTCTCCTACTTTGCCTAAAATTCTTTTTTTTTTTTCTTCAGGATTCAGAAACTGAAGGGTCAGGGAGTCTTTGGGTAAGAGAATAAAAATCTTTTCTTGTTACACACAGAGGTTTTCTCGCACTACGTCATTCTGGGGAATTGTTAATTTCAGAACCTGACAGATGTTTTGTTTCCTTGGATATAAAACTGAAACACCAACAGGTCTCATAGGAAAGGAACTCCAGTATGTATATCTGGAGTGTGTTGAAACACTACTCTGATACTACTTTGCAAAAAAATTATTTGCCTCTAGCTCATTTCAACCTTTCACAGAGCCAAGAGCTCGGGACACCTCACCGGTTTTAAACAGAGTTATTTTACATCTTTTCCCAGAAAAACTACAGTTTTTTTAAATATTTAACAACAAAAAAAAATACTCTTTTTAACCTAGTGTTTAAGTACTTTGCATATCTTTTCCCACAATTAAACCTTGTTGGAGTGTTTCCTGCACTTTGCCTTGGTTTTGTGTGCTCTGTGTGAGATTACATAGGGTTTCCCTTAACTTGAAATATCTTTTGTTGACGGGAGTGACCTCACTGTTTTTAGAACATAATGCAAGACCCATCTTTTCACATGAGCATTTCCTCAGTAACAAAGAATGACATCATGTCCCAAGGATATTTTTAAGAGAATACTCTGGCCTTTAGTAACTAGATATCAAATCTTAAATCAAGACAGGTAAATCTAGGCCTTTTACAAGATACATCTGCACAAACAACTCTTTCTTATAGCCATGGCAACTTTGATTTGCCTAGGCATGGAACTGACAGCAAGGAAATTAAGCAGCTTAGGTTTCAGCCATTAAGTATACACCAGGCTCCCAGGCAGGACTATAAGGGCTACTAGGACTTCTCTAGACTACAAACATCCAAGTCATATCTAGATGACTGTAACAGTACCCCTTGATCACAGTGCAGCCAAAAGACAGTTCTCAACAACAGAAGCTTGTGAAGGCCAGCACCCAAAGGAATGAGGGCTGCACAACCAGCCCTGCTGCATTTGTCCTCTATCCAGAGGCTGCTGAAAAGATACAAAACTTCTGCTCAAGAATGTAAGACTCCGGTCCTAACTAATTTTTCACCAGAGTGATTCAGCTGCATAAAACAAAAGCATTAACCATCCTTATGAAAGCCATAAGACCCCTTTAGACATTTCAATCACTACAAGACTGATACTTATTTTTACCTCTAATCCCTGCCAACATCATCATGACAATAGCATTCTTTTACAGTCTCAAATAAAGAGACCATGTATGCACCATGAAGTCTAGTGCAACTTTGTTGTTTGTTTTTTTAACAGTGAAGCATGCAGAAAGCACTCAGATACTAGAGTCAGTGTCAAGAGTACAAACCCCCTGAAGTTAGCTAAATACAATAGTTAGTCATGAGCTCTCTCATGTAGGAGAACAAACATCTGACTGATGCAAGTTAACATTTAAGTCTTCTGGCAGAAATATGTTGGTAGGAGGATTTATTCACAGAAAAGGGTAGATTACAATAATTTTACTGCATTAAATGGAGTCTCATTACTGTGGAGAGGGTTAAAGAGCAAAGGTAAACCCTCGCATCCAACTGACTGGGATAAAGCAGACACTCTTTTGTCATGGGCACTCTGAGAAATTTGACAGACCTCAATTATCAGCATAAGAATTAAATCTGGGGTGGTGAGAGAAACCCACAGTGGGAAATATTCTACTGGATGGGGACAATAGACATTTTTGAAGTGCTCTATACATTAATTATGACAACAAAGCCTTATTGATTCCCTTTCCATATTGAGAGCAGTCATTTTGACCACATATCCATATCCCACATGAGGCAAGTGACTCACCTCTTTAACTTCAAATGTTCAAAAATACACATAGCAAAAGCCTTTCATCAAGATAAGGAGCTTTTAAGTGATCGTTTCTGAACAACTGTTAGTATGCCGTGGATTCTCCCTCTTGTGAGCTACAAATACATCGCATACCACCAAAATCTTGTAATAATTTTGTCATCTAGTTATTTCAAAAATATTTTTTAGATTTCTGCAATATGTTCAGATGTGTAAGTGACATATATGTTAAAAATATACTGTAAGCTGTGAATCACCAAAGGAATAAAAAACTAAGCAAGTGTAATTTTTAGTCATATTTGTTGGAATATTTCAGAACAAGCAAATACAATGCTGCTCCTCAGTGTTCTAGTGACTAAATCTCTCAATGCAAAAATTCTGAATCTAGTGAGAATTTTGCCAAAGGAATCCCTGCTTTAAAATCCAAAGTACCTTGAGACAACAACATTCTTACAAACAAACTAAAATATGTTTATGAAATCATACTGCAGCACTTGGTGAATATTCTTTCCTCATTACTGAGAGACATGATTTGGGGGGCGGGGGGAGAAGATGAGGGCTGTGGTCTGGCATGTTGTATGTGATAGTAAGGGCTCTGGGTCAACTCCATTACAAGTCTTCAAAGTCTGCAAGTTAAGTAAGTGTCACACTACTTGAATGGCAGATGTCAGATCCCCAACAAAAAGCTTTTCAGGAACAAAGTAACCTGTTATTAGGCTGCCTAGGGATAGTCAGCAATAAAGTCTGGTTAAAAAGCAAAGCTCACATCAGCTCAGTTCAGGGAGTCTGTAAGGTAGTGCCTCTGCCAAATCACGATCTACAGTCCAGAACCTTCCTCCTTCCTCTCAAAGCACTGAGTGAAGCCCATTCTTATCACTAGAGACCTCAGTGCTTGCATCATCTTTTACAGTATATCTGAAGATGGTATGCAAGAAAGCAGGAGACCAAGGTTCAACTACTTTTTCTTGTTTTGTACATCTCCAGGTTCTAACAAATATTTAAACAAGCTTTTAAAAGACTAAAAATCGCTTAAGAGAGACAGAATTACCACTAAAATTCATTATTATTTTCAAGCTCTAGTTCACAACTAGAGCTTGAAAAAGAAGTATCAAATGTTCAAATGTTTTAATTCAAAAAGAGGATTCTTGTATTAAACTGGCCTAAATAGTACTAAAAAAGATGAAGATGAACTAACTGAAGCAAATTTAAGTTGGAAAAACCTCCATCCCTGGAAAGGTGATGGAACAGA
>VWZO01023099.1:0-11426 GCA_013396975.1 Bucco capensis
TTGGGGAGTCTCCTTCTCTGCAGAGATTCCCTTCCAACCCCCACCATGCTGGGATTCATCGTTTCCTACATTGAGATTCCTATTAGCTATCACCAATATCCTTACTGAAACAGGCAAATGCAGTCTTTTGTAAGAACTTTCCCTACACAGGGCCCAGGAACATCTGCTGGAACTACACCTGAAGAGCAAAGTGATGAGATTGCTGGGCTCATCACCTTGGCCCATCAGCTGGTTTTAGCTCCTTTTGGCTTTGTTAACCAGTGGCTATTTCCTGACATGTTCCAGCTCTGAAGATGCTACATGAGGACACAGCAAAACTTGCTGCTAATTGCATACTAACCCACCCCTTGCATTCAAGGAGGGGTTTGTGCAACTTGCAGACTATAGCAGTGACAAGAAAGCAAGGCTGCTTTAAGAGATACAAGCTCTTCCCTGGTGAAGAGCTTGAGATGCTATTGACCCATTTGCCACCCAGACCCCTTTTCTGCTCCAGGAGGACCAGTGCCACCAGACTTAGGAACAGCAGAAGGCTGAGCATAACCTGAGACAGATATCAGCAGGGTTTTCATGACTATTTCATCAATGATGCTTTTCCATATTAATTGAGAGTGTTAGTATTGTTGTAACTTGGATAATAATAACTGTCTGTAATATTTTGATTAGCCTGTGAAGACTGTAATTAGAGTAACAATAAACCCATAGCTCCACAGAAGAGGTGTTCCCATTCTACCCATAATGACAATTTGGGTCTAATAGGCATTTGAGGAAGGACAACAGGACAAACACAGCTCCTTGCCACCAGCAACATCCCCGTGAGCAGGGAGAGAATCATTAAAGGACCTTGTTATGGCCCTGAAGTGGAGGTCTCCAGCCAGTACCAGTGCCTGAACAGCCACAGGAGAAGGATGTTGGAGGACAGCCCAGGATGGCCTCCCAGTTAGCAGCTCATCGAGTCTGCACCATGCACAAGTCTTTATTGACTTGTGCCTCTTTATTGACTTGTGTCTCAATTAACAGACATCCCAGGATAATGTGGAGCTGTACAATTAGAGGTCAGAGGTGGCTGGAGCTCTTACCCAAACTGGTAGGGTAAGAAACTCAAAGAGCCAAAACATATACTGTGCTTTGTTCCCTTCCAGGGAAGGGCCAAAAGAAGACTTGCTCCTGGTGGACATCTCCTTATTTTTACCCATCTGATCACTTTCTGATTAAGAAGCACCAGCTTTGCCAAGAGGAGGAATACCATGCCCCTAAGAGAGTGCCTAAGGGACATATCCTTTGTTCAGCACTCCTCTCCCTGGTGGAGCACAAGGCAGCCCAGGGAAAGCTGGGGGAGGAGCAGTGAGGGGTGGCAGCCATCGATCCATCTGGCAATGCCTTCAATCCCATCCCAGATGAGCAGCCCATTAACTTTGTTTCTCTGAAAACCTATTTAGGGTAAGATGTAGAGGAACAACAATGTGACTTTCATATCACTTTGAGAAGGGGGAAAAAAAAAGTACTTGAATGCACTTGGTTTATCTTGAGAAACCAGTCACTGCGACTGTGAGCCGGAGCTGGAGAACTCGCTTTCATGCTGGTTCCAATTGATAAGCCCCAAACTGAGCCTGATAGTTGTGTCTTGTTTACCCAAGTGACAAGAGGACTCTTTGTGCCCAAATGATTCCCTGCAAGCACGTCCCTTAGTTAAAGCCCTGCAAGGGACCTGGCTTTTTAATGCTCTCCTCAATTCGCAAGGAGACGAGCTGCTGCTGTGCAGGAGCAATAGCCACGTGAAGAGCAACCTGCAAAATGGGAAGCCTGGCAGCAATCACATCCTTACTCTGCCTAGTTTTGTCTCTTAACAGTTGTTACCTGTTCAGCACACATGTTGTTCTCAGTGGCAAAAACCTGCTTTGATGGAAAGGCACTGTCTGTGTCCACACAGCCATCGTGCTGGGAACAAGCTGAAGCACCACGGTGCAGCCAAGAGGTCCTGGTCCCTGATGGGTTATGCCACAAAACCCTGAGCCCTGGAGAGAGGCAACTTTCTTCAGTCCTGTCTGGCCATCCTGATTTCAGGTGCTTTATGAAGTGCTGCTTTTGCAAGCTTACTGCTGAATAGCTCCTTCAGGAAACAAATAGCCTGGAGGTAGAGGATGGGTTCATGCCCTCAGGCAAGGATGGGGTTTGGCCTGTGCCCCAAGTGGGTGCTGTGATAATGGGGTGATAAAAGTGGGGGGGATTCTCCAGCTGTGGTTTGAGAGCATGGGACAGCTCTGGGTCCTGCATGGAGCATTATCTTCTGGGTGTTCTGCAACACTCCCAGGTTAGGTCCCTATGGGAGGACACCATGGCTTTAAGGGTGCTTTGATGCCAGCTGGCTGCACAGCCCAGAGCCACAGGGTCCCACCTCCAGTGCTAATCTGATGTGGGACAGAATGTGTAGGCCCAGATGGTTTTCTGTAGTAAACCATAAGCCCATATAGTGCTGGTGAGGGCTCTGCACTCCTGCAGAAGTCATCTCCCCATCAGCAGATCACAGATACAGCTTGCTGGTGATGCAACTGTAGGATGAACTGATTGAAGTCATTGTGCTTCATCTGCCTTAACAGCTAGAGTTACCTTTAGATGTCACAAGCATGATCAGGTGGCCTGTGTTTTGTTCACTAACTTATTTCCTTTATTAGACAATAGAATGAACAAAGTGCTTTCATTTACTCTGATTTCCACATTGTGCTCTAGCTAAAGAACAGAGATAAAGAGAGCTACAAGAAACTCTGAATAGATAATTGGTTTAATTAAAACAACTTAACTGGTATGTGGTTTATAACAAGATGGGGAACTGCTCTGGCTAGGTAATTCCAAGTTCCAGCTGCCTTTTATGACTGCATACTCTAAAAGGGCTGGTAATTGTGGAATTGAGATAATTAGGCTCCTTTTCTTAGGAAGATTTGAACTGTATTGTATTAAATCCTTATCCTCTCTTGCCCCTCTATCTGCTAAAGAATTTATGGCTGCCAAGGGAATTTACCCAACTGCACAGCCTCTGATATTGCCAGCACCTGGATGAAGCATCTAGGATGGAGAAGACATTCACAGCTGCCTCCCCATCCAGAGAGAAGTTGGGATCAGGTGGACTACCATGGAAGAAAGGCAATTCACTGGCTAGGCTTGCTGCAGGCAGGTGGTGCTGGGGAGGAGAGGATGGGGCTGGTGGAGCTGGGAACCTGCAAGCCAAGCAGTATCAGAGCTCACAGTGAAGGACAGGGCTCAGAGGGGCAGCTGTAGGAGAAAGTGGAAAGGGAAGATCTCCTGGGACTAGAAGTGTCTGTGCAGATGTTGCTGCAACACTGAAATCAGTGACTCGCTTGCCTGAACCAAGTCTGCAAGTAAGGATCTGCCTGCAGAGACATCCTGAGCTGTTAATGAGCCTTTGAAATGTCCTCTTCTGTCTGATCCATTTACTTTCAATCACTTCCAGTATATTTCCTGTCTAATGTTTAGGCTGGATCTTCTTTGGGCCCTAGCAATAAGGTGGAGGTCTGGGCAGGCCCACTTCAAAGCTCTGGACAATGCTGGGTCCATCACCAGGCAGGATGGAGTGGGCAGAAGTGCTCCTGTTTGCTGTGGCTGTCTATATAACAGTGCCTGGGCCTCTGGCTGTGACCTCTCAAGAGTTGGTCTGGCAGGTACTCAGAATAACAACATCATTTGGGTCAGAAGAGACCTTTCAGATCAAGTCCAACTGTTAACCAGCACTGCCACATCACCACTAAACCATGGCCCTCAGTACCACATCTCCATGGCTTTTCAATCTCTCCAGGGATGGTGACTCTGCCAGTGCCCTGGGCAGCCTGGGCCAGGCCTTGAAAAACCTTTTGGGGAAAGAAATTGTTCCTTATGTCCAACCTAAATCCCCCCAGTGCAATTTGAGGCTGTTTTCTCTTGTGCTGTTGCTTCTTCCTTGGGAAAAGAGACCAAGCCCCACCTGGCTCCAACCTCCTTTCAGGGAGTTGTAGAGAATGGTAAGGTCTCTTCCTTTTCTCCACACTAACCAAGCCCAGTTTCCTCAGCTGCTCCTCAGCACACTTGTGCTCTAGACCCTTCAGCAGCTCCCTTGCCCTTCTCTGGACACGCTCCAGCACCTCAATGTCCTTCTGGGAGCCTCCTGCCCTCCAGCAGATCAACACTTTGACTCAAGTTGGTACCATCTGCAGACTGACTGAAGGTGCCTTCAATCTCCTTGTCCAGATCATTGATAAAGAGATTAAAGGTCATCCTTCTCCCTTGGTTTCAGCAGGAGAAATACAGCCTGTGTTGGAAGAGACAGTGCTTGATCTGGAGAACATGACACTGAAATTTAGCTCCCTGATTTGTCTGTGGGCATTTCAACAGCAGAAATGAAAGTGCTGCTGTCATTTTAACAGCAGTTCAGGCACCTAACTCTGATGCAGATACCTGCAGTTATGTCCTACATTTAAATTGAGGCCCATCCCATCTCCACCCAGACAGCAAGTGCTCTCTGGAAGAAGCAAAACAGGACCAAAAAGCTCCACTCAAAAGAAAACAAACAGGAAAAAAAAAAAAGAAACAACAGGGAACTCTGGTTTAGTTTCAGTTCCAGGTGATTTAAGTAATTGGAAAATCACAGTCATGAAACAACTCTTTTGCAGAGCATCATCATCAGTCACAAAGCTCAGCAGGCCTTAAGTGCAGCAGAGTGGCTCTAAAGACCCCTTGAGGAATGTGCTTTTGTGGGGGAGACATGTCATTCTGGGATGGCATCTCCAGAAACAGCAGTTCCTTCAGAAAAAGATGGTCCTGAGCACTTCAGGAGGATGCAGTGACTCATGTAGCACTTCTCAGGAGGCTTTGGCCAGCTTGCTGACAGACATTGTCCTTCCAGGGCCTAGCTGCTGCAAGACTACAACCTGCAACTTTTTCCATGGTGCAAAGAGAACTCTGAGCACGTGGAAGATCATAACCCCCAGGCTGGGAGGCTTGGGGACTTGGAGGAGGGAGACAGCTGCTCCCACAACTGAAGGCAAGTGACACCTCCAGAAGGGCTATGTCTTCCCCAGTGATGTATTCGGATCACGCAGCCTCCCCTCCACATTATTGAGTTTGACTCAGGGCTTTGAATTCTGCTCTGAGCAATCCATAATCTCCAACCAAATAATCATAAAGGCCCTGCTGGCCTTAAAACATATGTCTCTGACAATAGCAATAAACCTATTTATTACCACTGTGACCAGAGGAGAGGAGAGCGTGCAATGTGAGCATCACATCATCCAGATTGACTTGTAAAGCAAGGCAGAGCCAGCATTTACTAAATGGATGAGAGAAAAAAGGCTGCTTTAAAAATCCACTGGTCATGTATGTGGGCATTTAAATATCAGACAGAGTTATCACTGTAAAGACAGAGAGGGGAAGAGAGACATAAAATGAGATTAAGACAGAAGGCTCTAAGCTACCATCAAAGTAACTCAATAAACAAGGCACTGAGCTGTACATCCATGAGCATTCCACCACCAGAAACCCAGGGATACAAGTCAAAAAGCTCAAGGAAGGGCAAAAATCTTCAAGTAGACACAAGTTTTGCCAAAATCTGGAGCAGGGCACCTGCTTGAGAGCTTGAGGCCTAGCAAGTTTCTGCTATCTCTGGTGCTTGCTGGAGCAAAACTCGTGCCCCAAGAGCTTCTGAAGCAATAAATGTATTGATGGAGTAATGATAACATGTTTGCAGTAGAAAATTGCCCACATTCAGGCAGTGTCATGCTGTAACTCTGCAACAATAACCAGCAGTCTCAGCAATAGGAAAAAAAGAAACAGATTTGGAGAGATTTTTCAGCTTTTTAAAGAGAATTAAAGGAAATGGAAATCACTAGAGGTACAGGCACTAAAATAGAATTGCACAGAAAAGAGAGGAACAGTGTGGGCTCCACTGGGGCATCTTCACCTAGTTAAGGACACAAAAATCTACAGGACCAAACAGGCTTTATGGCCTTAGCTTCTCTCCACCAATACATAAAAAAGAGCTGCAGAAAGAGAGTTAATTCACCATTGCATATGCAGAGAGAATATAGCTATAATAAAAAGGAATGTTCTCCTTGGCTAGTATTTATTTTTCTAATGTTCCTCACTAAAATCCAGGGTACAAAAGTAGCACAAGTGCAAGAGGACATTTCAGACTTTTATGGGTAAAAAAGTAAATCACAAGAGAGGGAAGAGAAGAAATGAGAGAGATGGCATTTCCCCCATGTAAAAAAATAGATGTGATCAAGGGTAGACTAAGAAATTCCCCCTTCCTACAGCATTCTCTTTGGAGCTTGCAAGATGTCTGCAGCTGGAATAGAGTCTTGTGGATGCTCCCAGAGCAGATGCCATTCATTTAATTGCCTGATGTCCTAGTTTCAGCTGGGAGAGGGTTAATTTTCTTCCCAGGAGCTGGTTCAGTGCTGTGTTTTGGATGTAGTGGGAGAGCAGTGTTGATAACACACTGCTGGTTTACTTGTTGCTAAGGAGCACTTAGCCTCAAGTGAAGGATTTCTCACTTTGCCAGGGAGCAGGTGTACAAGGAGCTGGGAGGGAGCATGGCCAGGAGAGCTGATTCCAGCTAGCCAAAGGGATGTTCCACACCAGGGGATGTGTCCTGGGCAGGTGTCTGAAGTGGGGAGATTTGGCTGGGGGTTTGCTGTGGGAGCATCTGTCAGTGGGTGGTGAGAAATTACATTGTGCAGCACTTGTCTTGGGTTTGTTTGCTCTGTTTATTTTCACTACTATGATGATTATATTTTATTTAACTGCTTGTTCTTCCATCAAGCCACAAGTCTTATGTTCTCTGACTCTCCTCCTCACCCCACTGGGAGATTGAGGGCTGGGCATCAACCACCACACCTGGGGCTACTCAAACCCTACTGCTCATCCCCTGAGCCTGCTAGCCCTCACTGCACAGGGCAGCAAAACACTGACAAAAACAACTTGAATCCAAAAATCAGGGAGAATTCTGACAAAGAAAGAGACACCACACTTTGTGCTTAAAAATATCTGACGAGCAAATAGCCTTTACTCTATATATTCTATATAATTTCATTTGCTAACTTCCACAGAAAAAGGTTTATGCTGCCTAAAGTACTTCCTATGAGTTTATCAAGGGAGATAATGTTTGGTGGGATAGGATACAAGTGGGTTGCTCTGCTCCAGGCCATAGTTGTGGCAGCAGGAGGAAGAGTTGGGGAGCCCCTGGCAGCAGCAGAGTAGAGCCACACTGACAACAGTGTCTTTGGGATGGTAAGAGTCACTTCTCAAGCATCAAAGCTGTCCTACTTCCAGAGCCTTATCATATTTGCAAAGCACAACTGAGGGAAAAGGGCTTCAGCACACATCAGGTTCCACGGGAAGGCTTGGTGATAAATAAATCACAGCTCACTTCTAGAAACAATTTCCCATGATCAATAATGAATAAAAAAACCAGAGAGCCAGGTCCAAAGAAGTGTTGTGACAGCATGACACACAAGTGAGTGACAGCAAGGATTTTGCTTCAGTAGCAAAATCAGGGCCTGATAAAACATTGCATTTCCCCAGGACCCAAAGGTGCTGCAATATAGGATGAAAAAAAGCTTCAAGAGCCCAAGAAGGGCCCTGGAGCACAGCCCAAGGACAGAGCAGGGGTTGGGTTCAAAGCTCTCTCCTGGGCTCAGGCAAAACATTGCATGGGTGTGAGGTTGGGTGAAGGAAACTGCCTGCACTTGAGGACCAGGAGGGCTTCAGCTCTGCTGCTGAGAGGAGGGGTAGGTTCAGCAAGATGCTCCCTGGGAATCACAGGTGTCTCTGGCAGCAACCTCAGCTGAGAGTTAGCAACCTGTGGGGCTAGTGATCACCAGGTACAGCACTGGGGAGTGAAACCAGAGATCATAGACCCTAGAATGGTTTGGGTTGGAAGGGACCTCTGGAGCTCATCTAGTCCAACCCCCCTGCACTGGGCAGGGACATCCCCAACTAGAGCAGCTTGCCCAGAGCCCTGGCAAGCCTCACCTGCAATGCCTCCAGGGATGGGAACTCAACCACCTCCCTGGGCAACCTGGGCCAGTGTTCCACCACCCTCGTGGGGAGCAACTTCTTTCTAATGGCCAGTTTAAATCTTCTCCTCTCCAATTTAAAACCATTGCCCCTTGTCCTTTCCCTCCAGGCCTTTGCAAACAGGCCCTCTGCAGCCTTCTTGGAAGTTCCCTTTAGGTACTGGAAAGTCACTAGTAGATGGGAATGTCTGCTGCAGAACAGCAGCAGATGCCCTAGTAGCCTCTCCTGCACCATCTCAACCACCTTCTAACATGAAAACCAAGTTAGACATGAAACTTCTAACATGCAACCCATTCTGCTGTCCATGTTTTGAAGATGTTGCCAAGACAGCTTCTGCACATCCAAATTTCAGCTCTTCCACCTGATAAAAAGAGGATAGCAGATAGCACCCTTGAGCCTGCACTAGGGATTTTTTTAGGTGAGACACAGCATGTGCAGAGCTGGACCCACCCTTTAGTCCTAAGGTTCATCTGCCAGGGCCTAGCAAGCTTGGACACTGGCAGCCAAGTCCTTAGGATGGAGGTTTAACCTCTTAGCTGGAAGGCCTTACAGGGCTAAACGAGCTCCATCTGCCTGGGTTTGGAATCAGAGTTGTCCTTCTCCTAGGATGACTGCCAGAAGGCTAATGAGCTCATCCTACCCATCCAAGGATTCTAGGAACATGGGTGTCACTCCCCACACTTTCCCGTGGGCAATGAGTTTAATGCTCCCTGTGCTGTGGGCACAGTTATGGCACCAGGGGCCACAGGAGAACACAAGGGATTTTCAGACTGTGCCTGGGAGGTCCCAGTAGAGCAACCCATAATGCTCATTTCCCAGAAGGAGCTAAGGAGAACAGGAGTGGTAAGAAATAGCAGTTCACAAAGCTTCTGAGGCACTGACACTGGCTGAGGAGTTAGTGTCACATGAAAGAACTGCTGCAGCTCACATCTGACTAGACTATACAGGAGGTATTAGGAGGCCCACAAAGGTGTCTGTGCCTCTCTGGAGGTGTTAAGGCAGAGCTATCCTGCAGGGACTGATCTGCTGCTTCTCTGGAATAAGCCCTTTGATTTTTTGAGGGTAATGTTGGGTCTTGCTGAGACACAACCACAGCTAATTTTGACCACTGGCAACATGGAGCTCAGCTGAACTGGACCAGCCCCACTCATGAGCCAAGGCCTTGCTGAGCACTGTCCTACTACCAGGGCTAAAATAACCACAGGATTCATGATTATTATGGGCTGTCACTTCATCTAAAGGGTGCCATATCCAGCTGTAAACCAGACATTGTCTTCCCTGATTAAAACAATCACAGAAGCATACATTTCCTGTGACCACAGTTTAAAGTTTCAATGACTCAGCTACAAGCAGAAGAAAAAAGTCCAAATGCATCAGGACAAGTATTCACTTCAAAGCCTTCTAAGAACCTCTCTCACATTGCTGAGAACACTGGTGCACCAACTGTCTGAGGAATGCAAAGCAGCACAAAGAGAAGAGAAGTAATTGGGCACTGTCTCCAGAACAGTTGATGTGACACCAAACCTCCCCCAGCTTCAAGAGGAGCTGTGCTGCTTCACCAGCCTTCCTGATGACTCCTGCCTGCAGCAGAGCTGGCTCAGTGGATGGAAGGCTTGGGAGAAAGGCACATGCCCATCACCTAGCACCCCGAGCTTGCACCCAGAGGCCTCCTTCAGCTTCCAGCCTTCCTGACAAATCCAAATCTGGAGATTGAAGTGCCTGAACTCACAGTGAGCTTCACTTCCCCACTCCCCAGCAGTGAGTCAGCTCTGCAGAGCAGACTCTGCTGAACAGAGAGAAGGGAATGAAAAGGAGGTGATGAACAGGCAGCAAGCAGCTGCTCCTCTCCCAAAACACATCACTAAGCTTTTCAAGCCTTGGTTTCTTGGTAAAGCCAAGCATGACACCAGCTGAGTCATGCTGCTCTCCTCTGAGGACACCAGGAGTGAAGCTTGGGGCTCAGACATCAGCACAGCTCCCAGTAGTGTGACCTGCCCCATGCTCCCCTTCAGGGGTTGCTCCCATTTGCCCAGCCCTTCCACAGGACAGGCAGCACCCAAACACATGCCACCTCACCTCAGACAGCTCTGTACATCCTGTGGCAGTCCTCCTCCTCCTCCAGAGAGGACATGGTGAGAAACTGTGAAGCTGGCTTCTCCTTGCCCTCTACTCTGCCCCAGAGAGGCCACATCTGGAGTGCTGGGGCCAGGTCTGGGCTCCCCAGGTCAGGAGAGACAAGGAGCTACTGCAGAGAGTCCAGCAGAGGCTNTTACAGTTGAGAATGAAAAAAGAGCTCATTAGCTCTGTACACTTGCAAATAGCACTCTTGTTGGTTGGTTTTTTTAATTACCAAGCAGAAGTATTTTTGGGTTTTCAGTAGCACTGCCATCAACTTTATCATGGCCACATCACTCCTGGGCTTTACACCAGCATTAGGCTCCTCTGAAATCCTCATAGCAGATTTCTTTGACCCCTAACACATTTTTATTGTCTCCTTCCCTTCCCTCACCACATACACTTTCCAGTGATAGACTAGCTCAGTTTAACAAGGTAAACCCCAGATAATTGGGGCTCCATTAATTATTCTCTCCTCCCTTCTTCCTCTTGGTGCATCCTCACATACCTGCACCAACAGCCCCTGCCTGTCACCTGCACTTCAAGGGACAGCTTCCCCTGGAAGATCTAACAGGATTATGCATGTCCATCTATCATTCATGAACATTTCATGTCAAGATGCTGGCAGCCTCCCAGCTGCTAACCTTATCAATAGCAGAGACATTGGAGAGGAGGCAGCCAGGGATTGCAGCATGGATGTTGACTTACACACCAAGGGATTGCTCCTTCTTTGACAGGACAAGGGTTGGGCTTCTGCATTGCTCTAACAAGGTGTATTTATATCACAGGATCTCAGTATGTCAGGGGTTGGAAGGGCCCTAGAAAGATCATCTAGTGCAACCCCCCTGCCAGAGCAGGAGCACCTAGACCAGCTCACACAGCAATGTGTCCAGGCAGCTCTGCAATGGCTCCAGACAAGGAGACTCCACAGGCTCCTGGGCAGCCTGGGCCAGTGCTCTGGCACCTGCACTGCAAACAAGTTCCTCCTCAGGTTAATACTAAACCTCCTGTGGTCCAACTTGCTCCCATTCCCTCTTGTCCTACCATTGGATGCCATGGAGCAGAGCCTGGCTCTCTCCTCCTCACACTCACCCTTCACATATTTCTAAGCATTGCTGAGGTCTCCTCTCAGTCTCCTCTTGTCCAGGCTGAAGAGACCCAGCTCTCTCAGCCTGTCCTCCTAGGGCACATGCTCCACTCCTTTCAGGATCTTGCTGGCCCTGGGCTGGACTCTCTCCAGCAGCTCCCTA
>VWZO01023159.1:0-20723 GCA_013396975.1 Bucco capensis
CTCCCTGCTGGGTGGGGACCACCCAGCGGGGCTGGAGACCACCCCGCTGACTCATCGGCTCCGCTCCATCCCGCGCAACCATGCAACTTAGCCGATAGAAAAGGGCTATCACTCACCAAGTTTGCAAGTAAACACATTAATGGTCGGGGAGGGTGAAGGGAGAGAAAATGGATACCTCGGGCAATTTTTCCATATAACTATAACATGTGCATACATAAGAGTGTCTGCAGGTCCAGGAATTAGGAAGAACACAGTGAGAACATGTCCACCTCTTCTCATCTTGTTTCACTGATCAGAGGAATGCTACTCAAATTAAAGATGAAGATGAATTACAACTACTAACAAAAATCAGCTATATTCCAAAAGGAGTTAAGATTTTGCACAGCTCACAGTCTCTATAAGTTTCTATAAGTTTTACCAGTGAATCCCTGAGTTTGGACTGAAAATGGCATGGTATTATCCTGTACGTGCCAACAGCAATCTTAGTATTTTGCAAGGTAACTTAATGATTAAGGTAATCCTGTGTCTAGATTGGTGGACAGGACCACCTAATCCTTCTAAAGGGGTTTGTTCAGATACATCAATGAGGATGTGTGACTATATACTGGCATACTTCTTATTCTCAAGTCTACCTTGAAAAAGAGTATGTTAAATCAAGACAGTAATAATGGTGCAGTGAATGTATTCTCTATTTGTGGCTTCCATTGTAGTTCCTCCTGAACTTTCGTTTGAACTATGAAGCACTTTGTGTTTCTGAACCATGGCCATTATAGAGAGATTCCTTCACCTGCCACATCAAATTATGATTTGACAATTGCGTTCAGCTAATGCCTTACTGAAAATCAGGTTGTGGGGACTTTTCAGAGAGGTCTTGGTCCTTTTCACAATAGTTCAGCATGGGAGATGCTACTGTTACATTTAATTATAACAGCACTCAGTCCTGATTCAGTACTTCATGGGAAATGAGCTCACATGAATCAGTTTGTCTCAGTTTTAAAGATGAGTAAATAAGGAACAGGATGCAGGCCACTGACAGAGCACTGGCAAAGCACTGGTGAAGCTGTGCTGAGCTATTGTTTTCATATCTATACTCTAGGAGATTTACAAAGATTTGTAATGCCACTTAATTCATTACGCATAAAGCATTTTGCATCTCTGAATCATTGGGGAACTACAGTTTAGGAATTGCAATGCTTCTGATGAATCAAGAAATCTCTGGTCTGATCAAAGAAGGAAAGTCTGGAGTGATTCAAGATAGTGTTAATCATTTGATTCCCTCAAATGCCACTAATTTAGTCTAAGTCAGAGGATGTTACTCCATGATGTCACTAGGCTTGTCACTTGAGTTGTTGGTTTATTGAGGCCTTATGTTAAGAGACAGTAATAACTGAAGACCTACCGTTGCTTAAAGTCCGCATACAGGATTCTGCTTGGAAACCCCTTCCTGCAAATTCGGATGCCTTCTAGAACCCCGTTGCACCGCAGCTGATGCATCACCAAGTAATGGTCCATTTCACCTTAAACAAAATACATCCATCATGACTCTCTTCTTCTTCCAAAGAATCTCCATGCATATCAGCATTCCAGAATGACTCCCCTTTTTTTGATAAAATTCAGTTCTTGCTTAAAGATCAGGAAGTGAAGACAGAGCATGCCTTCAATTCACAGAAGTTGCAGAGACCTCCTTCAGTGAGCTGAGCTTTACTGAGAATGCTGGCACTAGCAGTGCTTGTGAATTGCCAATGGCCCAAGGGCATGAATCCTATTACTCAAAAATGGCAGGAGAGTGCTTTAGATGACCAGCTGAAAAATCTTCAGCAACATCAGCATCATCATTGGGTGTAGGTAAAGGTGGCACAATGTAGAGTGTACTACTATCTAGAATATCAGCTCTTCATGTTGTGTAAGATTTTACCTTGGATCTACCACGCAAGTATTGACTATACTCAAATTTGATTAGATGTGATAACTAGATAGAGTCCAACACAGAAGTGGAGATAAGCAGGTTGCTTAAAGCTCTCAATCTGCCTATAGATGACAGTTGATTAAAAATGGAAGAATTCTATTTCTCCTCCTAAAATACTGGATATAGAAATCGACTGTATTTCTAAATCTTATTCCCACATGTTACAAACAAAGTAAAACTGAAAGAATAAAAACCTCTTGGAATCACTTTGTCATGCAGAAATTGCCATCAGCTGTTAGAGATATTAATTAGAACAGAATGGTCCACACCCTTTTACTGTATCTTTTCAGTGTAATCAATAAAGACGTACCAAAAAGAATTGTTAGTAAACTCAATTAGCCTAAAACCAGCTAAAAATCAGATCTCCAGTTTCTCCTTAGCAGCACTAATTTTTCTTAAAAGGCAAAAGTCAAGATTCCCTCTGAGTCAACTCTGTCAAAACAAAAAACCTGAATGTTAAAATGACAGCCAAATCATTCATTCAAATATGCTTTTCTATTTTAGTAGGTTTCCCTAATTTTCCCCTTATACCTCCTTGACTCTCAAGATCCCAGTGGGATTCCTCTTTCTTCATTTTAGGATGTTAAACTCATATGAATTGTGGACATTTACATTTAGGCATCACTTAGAGTCAGTGGAGTGAAGCAGCTTCTTCTAGGATATGATTCATCTCATCCTAAGATAGATGTGTAAAAAGGGCCAGATGAGTCACACTTTAAAATGCCAGCTTCTCTCCACTGAATATAAAAGGAGTTTAGATGAATTACTGAATGTGAACATCATACATATGTGTGTTTCTTGAATCCTGCTTGTGGTCTTCAGGGTTACACAGAAATACACAAACAGGAAAAGTAAGAAATGTTCTGAAATTGGTCTTTTGTTTCCTGAGAAGATCAAACAGATGCTAAGCTGCTGTTTCATGGTACTCCTGTTGCATCCACTACATTCTACCACTATATACCAGTATCTACCAGTATCAGACCTGATAATGATTAGACTCCTAAAACCCACACAGGCAAGTCTCTCCCAAGGTATTTTAATTTAATGGCCACATTAAAATAATCCCAAACTTGACTGTTCTCAGACACTAAATGCTTTGTGAGAGTTTAATATTTAATTAAATAAAGGGGAAAAAGTAACTTTATATCAAAATGGTTTCCAAGTGCTAGCAGCACTCAGGAGCTTGTACATGTAATTCTACAAATGATGTATGTAATTTCTTTGACAGTCCTCCAGTTCACTGAATCAGATCCTAACACTGAACATTTAGAAATTGGTCTTGGGTTGAATCCAACAGTTGTGAATGACACAGTGGTTCTTAAAGCTAGGTGTTTGTTAGAGATTTGCTAATGCTGTTACCCACAACAGACAATTTCATCAGCTGTAACCAATCTCATCTTTAGCATCTCCAGTTCTGTACACATGTTGTGTACACAGTGCAAAGATGGGTAAGTGTTGTGGACCATGTAATGTTCAAAATTTTAAAATCATGATAATCAATACAAACAATACCAGAAGGTTTTACTTGAGTGCTGTCCTGCAAGCCAACACCCACAAAAAATTCATGTGGAAAGGGATGTCTTCTGGAAGAAGTAGGTGTGGAAGCTAAGAATGCCAATCCACCATCAGTCTCATGCCTGCAGAGTATAATGATGGACTTACCAGGTGTCTTGGTCTCATTAGGAATCAGGCAGCGCACAAAGTGAGGATGAGTACTTCTCAAGTTAGTCATCAACTTGTTTAGATTTTCCTGTGATAGAGCAAAACATGGGTTTGAGCTCTGAGATACGAAGCCTTTGCATTCTTATTCAAAGAGTTATAGAAAGAATCACAGAATGGTTTGGATTGGAATGGGCCTTTGGAGATAATCGAGTCCAACACATCTTTTACTACATCAGGTTGCTCCAAGCCTCATCCAACCTGACCTTGAATACCCCATCCAGTGACAGGGATGCATAACTTCCCTGAGCAACTTGATCCAGTGTCTCACCACCCTAATTATAAAAAAATTTCTTCCTTATGTCCAATCTAAACCTACCCTTTTTCAGTTTAAAACCATTGGCCCTTGTCCTGTCACTACAGTCCTTGGTAAAAGGTCTTTCTCCATTTTTCTGATAAGCCCCCTTTATATATTAAAAGGCTACTATAACTTCTCCCCAGAGCCTTCTCCTCCCCAGGCTGAACAAACACAACTCTCTCAGCCTTTCTTCACAGGAGAGGTTTCCAGCCTTTGGGTCATTTCTATGGAAGCATGGCTCATTTCAAAAGAAATTCACATACCCTGAACACAGCAGACACTGTCTGGAAAGAACCTCCCTTCTTCTTAGCACTTTTCTTGCCGCTTCCACTATCACCTTGGAAGAAGCAGATATGAGGTGAAAGGTTAGATTAAGCTGTATGTTTTGTAGGCCTCACATTTCTTTGGTCATGGAGCAATAAAATAATTAATTTTTAATTTTAAAGACTGATCCACTGCTGCATGAGATATTTAGTTAACTGCTGCTACCTGGCTGTTGATCAGTGTATGATATATTTGGTCTCAGATACATGATTCAGGTTGCGTCTTAAAGTACATGGCTTTGGTGGTATGGAACACTATGGCCTAACATAAATTTCTTAACAGTGTAATCTGTGCTACTAATCACACTGCTTTTACTTATATATACTTCCCCCATCCCCTCCCTTTTTCTTAAGTAGGCGAAAAGCCACAAGAATGTGGCTTAGCAGTGGGCATTCCATTAACAGTGCAGTGAAGTCTTTAGAAAAATCTCCTAATCCAATGTTCTGAATTATGGTAGACTCAAGGCAGGAAGCAAATTAGTCTCAGGAATACAAGTCCAAGCAGTGTTCCATATTTGCTGCACTGCTGAAACCAATTAAATCAATACTTAAATGGAGCGTTGTGCTCCAAACTTCACGCCTTATCCAAAACTTTATCCTCACAACCTTTTCTTTTTCCCTTCCTTATACTGATGATATCTGCAAGGACCACAGCTGACTCATCTCCAGTATTTCCTAGGAGCTTGCTCATACTCATCATTAAGTCAGCCAAACTGAACTGCAGGAAAGTCCCCATGCAGTACTCTCTTGCTCCTCAGCCCCTGCTGCCCATGTGCCTGATGGCCGAGTTGTCTACTACTACTGTATACTGCCAGTTCCTTTTGCTCAGTATCCAGGCTCCTAGAATATTGGGGGGTTTGTAGAAAACTGTGTGGCTATTTTTGATAAGACAGATCTTAATTTCCACCTTGAAGGTCTTCAGCTATTCAGCCACAAATAAGGGCAAGAGTTTGGTCTGCTCTCTGATGCCTTTAGAGAACTTCTAAATTACATCCTCTGATTCTCTCATTTTCCTTGGCAACACCAGGACTGCTCAGCTGGATATGAAATATTTTCATGGTCTCTTAGTTCTTCCAATTCACCTCCAGAAACAAAACTCTGTCCCCAGAGACTATAAACTGCTTGCACTTTGCAGATATATTTGGCATCTGTCTAGAGAATAAATAAGCATGCACATGATTCACAACACAGTAAATCAGGAATCATACATCTCCTGTCACTCTTTTTGACTTACTGAGTTTTACTTCTATCTTCTGAAAGAAAACTTTTCTCAGAAAACTCCACTGAGTTTTGCTTCTCTCACCACAGTAATGTGGTATTTTCATCAGTTCTGCATATTTGCATCTAAGTTTTGGCATATCTTACTTCACACTAGAACAAGGTCACATTAGGGGATCGCAGAGAGTCTAAAGTGTACCACAGAGATTACAAGTAGAAGTAGACTTTAGGTGATTGATCATCACTGAAAAAGCACTTACTTGTTTCTGCACCAGCATAGCTGGAGAAAAGGAAGGACAGCAGCTTCAAGGATGATTTCTGGTACAGCCCCACAACAGTTTCATTCAAGGGATCCTTGTTCTTGTCAAGCCAGCCAGAGATGTTATAGTCTACTGTGCCAGCATAGTGCACCAGGGAGAAGTGAGCCTCAGCCTTGCCTTTGACAGGTTTGGGCTTCTGGAAGTTGTTGGACTTGCCCAGATGCTGGTCATAGAGCTTGTTCTTGAAAGAGGTGTCAGTTGCCTTGGGGAACATGCACTCCTCTTCCAGGATGGAGAAGATGCCCATGGGCTGGGAGAAGTATGAATACATGAAGAAAGTAAGTGATGGGGAGAGGAAAAATAAATATCTCCTTGCATACAATTTATGCCTTGTTTCATTGACTGTAATTTGTACTGTACAAGTTTTTGATACATATCTAGTTACTGCAATAATCAGGAAGTCTATTATTAGTCTGAGTCACTAAAGCTACTACCCATGAACATGGTAATTCGACAACACTGTTTACATGCACCTTTGAATAAAAGGCTATGTATATATATATATATGAATTATAATCAATTGCTTCAACCATCTTTACATCATTAGGAAGTAGGTTTCAGTGTCCTGTATGCAGGACTGATGCTGTTGTGTACGTCTGTTACAAGCTAACAGGTTGTAATTGCCAATGTGAACTTCATTTGATGGCTCCTCAGGAATGCGCATAGATAACTACTACATGACAGCTCCTGTCTCCAGTGAATGTACATGATAGATCAGATTTACCTTACCTTTATATAGAGTGTAAATGGCAATAACCTGGCACTTTAGAATACCCATAGACTTAATTTGTCTCAGAATGTACTTAAAGTTGGAAGTATTTCAATATAGAGATTTAGGTACATTCTCAGTGATATCAGAGATTTCACCTGAGCTACATCAGGTATCTTCTGATAGTGTGAAAAAGCACATGTGCTTTGATTTTGCAGCAGCCAGCTCATGTGATCTGCACTTCATTGGCCTGGAGAGCATTCTAGGAGTTCTTTCCTTACCCGTTTTTTTTTTCTTATTTAATAAGATACCATTAGATGCTTACATCTGATTACAGCTAGACAACTGACAGAGCTAGAATTAGGAGTCCTCCAGAGCAGTAGCAGCCACAGGAAGTGATCACTGGGAAGAAATGCTGTGTTTTGAATGAAGATTTTGCTCTCTAGGTGTGGTTACTGTGTGAGAGCTCTGGTGTTATAGCATTCATCTTGCCTAAGTCTAGGTGTCTAAAACAGAATCTAGATCCAAGTTAGCTGTCCACATTGTTCATCCATAGTGGATATAAAGACATTTCACGGAATCACTAGCATAGCTTAAAAGGAGATAAGGATATAAGGATATTGTTAGCTTATGTAGGGAGATTATTAGAAGGTCCAAGGCCCAGCTAGAAATTAATATGGCTTTGAAAGTAAAAGACTGCAAGAAAAGTTTTTATAAATACATTAATAAAAAAAGAAAGAACAGAGAGAGCTTACATGCCCTGCTAGACCCAGAAGGAAATATAGTAACAAAAAATGAGGATAAGGCTGAGGTGCTTAATGCCTTCTTTGCCTCAGTCTTTAATAAAAGTAACACCTGTACTGAGGGAAGCCAGCCCCCCAAGCCAAGAGAATGGGACCGAGAGCAAAATGTCCCCCCACAATTCACGAGGAGGTGGTCAGGGACCTACTGCTCCATGTCGACGTCCACAAATCAGGTTAGATATTAGGAAGAATTTCTTTCCTGAAAGGGTTGTCAGCCATTGGAACAGGCTGCCCAGGGAGCTGGTTTGAGTCACCATCCCTGGAGGGGTTTAAGAGACAGTTAGATGTTGCATTGGGAGGCATCATTTAGCACATTGATAGGGCTAGGACAAAGGCTGGACTCGATCTTCAAGGTCTCTTCCAGCTGTAACTGTTCTATGATTCTATGATTCCATGATTCTATGAGATGATTTACATCCTAGAAGTGTCGACTTCCTTCCTGTCATTACAGAAGAGACTACAGTGTTAGATCAGGCTAGGTATTCTGATTCCTCTGGCTCTAATACTCTGTATTGCATAGGTATGGGACAAAAATATATGGACATTGAAACGTGTGGATTTTGGGTGTTAAATATCGGAATAGGCAACAAGCACTAGCTGTGACTTGTAGTGCTGCCTGTAGATGCTGCTATGTGGTGGGACATGTGGAAGGTTAGCAAGAAATGTGAGGCTCGTGAACAATTGCATAACCCATTGATATGAATATTAAGCAGTGAATATGCATGTGTGATGGCTGAACCAGTCACAGGACACTGAGCATGAGTGATGGTGCTGGGAGCATATAACTGTATGCTCCTGAGAAGGAAGATGTTTGGGTATGTGCATATAGGATTTGCACATGGTGCCTAAGTGCTGTGCATAACCACTGGACACTGGCTTATAATGTAGCAGTGAGTGGTTAATTCCCATTAAGATCAGCACACAGAGGCCAGAAAGAGTTGTGCTGCTAGAACCAAAAACTTAATGGTATCCTCATTGCCAAACTTCGGAAGTATGGATCAGGAGAAGGTACTGTGAGATGGATTGAGAACTGGCTGAAGGACAGAGCCCAGAGAGTGGAACAGAATCTAACTGGAAGCCTGTGACTAGTGGTGTGCCCCAGGGGTCAGTGCTGGGTCCAGTACTGTTCAATATATTCATTAATGATTTGGATGAAGGGGTAGAGTGTTCCCTCAGCAAGTTTGCAGATGATNTAACTTCTTTCCAGTAAGGGTGAGTAAGAGCACTGGAACAGGCTGCCCAGGAGGCTGTGGAGTCTCCTTCTCTGGAGACATTCCAGAACCGCCTGGATGCATTCCTGTGTGACCTCATCTAGGTGATCTTGCTCTGGCAGGGGAGTTGGACTAGATGATCTTTCTAGGTCTCTTCCAACCCCTGACATATGGTGATACAGTGAATTCCATCCATTACTGCAAGGAGAAAAACTTGAGGTTCTCTTTTACTATTGAAGGCAGCTTGTTAAAGACACCGAATTAACACCATGTACCCTCTCTCCCTTCCACCTCAGCCATGTTGTTCAGGAAGTCGTTTGTGCAGTGGCAGCATTTAATTCCAAAAGCTTTGGTTTTGAAATCTGCCTCTTCTTATATGAGGGAGTCATGAAGCAGTAACATGTAGCTACAGTAAGAATCATAGAATCATACAATAGAATCATAGAATGGTTTGGGTTGGAAGGGGCCTTTGGAGGTCATCTAGTCCAACCCCCTGCAGTGGGCAGGGACATCCCCAACTAGATCAGGTTGCTCAGAGCCCCATCAAGCCTCACCTTAAATGCCTCCAGGGGTGGGTCCCCAAACACCTCCCTGGGCAACCTGTTCCAGTATTCCACCACCCTCTTGGTAAGGAACTTTTACGTAATGTCCAATTTAAATCTACTCTTCTCCAATTTAAAACCATTGCCCCTTGTCCTGTCACTATAGGCCTTTGTAAACAGGCCCCCTCCAGCCTTCTTGGAAGTTCCCTTTAGGTACTGGAAGGTCACTAGTAGGTGCCCCTGAAGCCTTCTCTTCTCCAGGCTGAACAACCCCAGCTCTCTCAGCCTGTCTTCGTACGAGAGGAGTTCCAGCCCCCTGATCATTTTTGTGGCCCTCTTCTGGACCTGCTCCATCAGCTCCATGTCCTTTCTATATTGAGGGCTCCAGAACTGGACACAGTATTCCAGAAGAGGTCTCAGCAGAGTAGAGCAAAGTGGCAGAATCACCTCTCTGGATCTGCTGGTCACACTTCTTTTGATGTATGCCATTGGCCTTCTGGGCTGCCAGCGTGCACTGTTTGCTCAAGGCCAGCTTCTCAGCCACCAGCACCCCTAAGTCCTTTTCTGCAGGGCTGCTCTCCATCATCTCATCCCCTAGCCTGGATTGATAGTGGGGATTGTTCTGACCCAGGTGTAGGACCCTGCACTTGGTCTTGTTGAAGCTCATGAAGTTCACCTGGTCCCACCTCTCCAGCTTGTCCAGGTCCTTCTGGATGACATCCTGCCCCTCCAGCTGATCAACAGCATCCCATAGCTTGGTGTCATCTGTAAACTTGCTGATGGTGCACTCAGTGCCACTGTAGATATTGTTTATTAAAATATTAAACAGTACAGGCCCCAGTACAGAGCCCTGAGGGACACCATTTGTCACTGATCTCCATCTGGACTTCGAGATATTGACCTCTACCCTCTGAATGTGAGCAGCCAGCCAGTTCCTTGAATGACTGGACTAAAATAAATGACTATGAAAGAAATGTGCTCTCCTGAAATAAAAAGATTTCCTTTACCTTCTCAATGAGCTCAATGCAGGCAGCCAGGTCCATCCCAAAGTCAATGAATTCCCAGTCAATTCCTTCCTTCTTGTACTCCTCCTGCTCCAGCACGAACATGTGGTGGTTGAAGAACTGTTGCAGTTTTTCATTGGTGAAATTGATGCATAGCTGCTCCAGGCTGTTGAACTGCAAATTCAAAATATAAAAACATGCCAGTTAGTTTGGAAAAGTCATCAATGGGCAAGCAGACCTACTGTAACTCACATCAAAGATTTCAAAGCCAGCAATGTCCAGGACACCAATGAAATGCTGTCTGGGCTGCTTGGTATCCAGCTGTTGGTTGATTCGAATAACCATCCACAGGAACATCTTCTCATAGACTGATTTAGCCAATGCACCCACTGAATTGTATACCTGTAAGAAACACAGTAATGAAAGTTGAGTTAGCTTTAAAGTTGAAAGAACTATCTGAATAAAATGAAAAGCTGATCATCTGTCTATGTACCTGTTGGACATTCTGTCCTTTAGTTACATATTCATTTCCAACTTTCACCCTGGGATAGCATAAAGCCTTGAGCAAATCAGCAGAATTCAGACCCATCAAGTAGGCAGCTTTGTCAGCCACTAGGATGACAGACAACAAATGAGTTCAAGAGACAAAGAAAGGTGTCCCAGTCCTCTAGAGTGTTTCTGTTACAAGAAGCCTACTTTTGGTGCTACTCAAATGCACACATTGTCAAGGGAATCTCCCTCAAGTCCCATGGAAAATATTTCCCCCCCAACAGAGGTAGTGTCTCAGCTACAGCACTCTGTCCCACGTCTGGAGAGCTGCAGCAATCCTTCATCCTTATGTCTTTCTGTCTTCTTGTGGAGCAATTAAATCACTGGAACTTGCAACAAACTTTAAAAAATTAATTCTGGAAGGGAAAATCATTCTCAAAATATTGAACGCTTTATGGGACAGGTTTGCTAGGTTGTCTCCTGCTGCAGTCCACAATCAGACTCTGCAGTCAACACTACCTTCTGTGCTGTCTGGCTCCGCCTGCTCCTCCCTCTGCTTCTGCTTGAACTTCATGTTCCCATAGTGCATGACAGCTCCCGTCAGCTTGTACATCCCCACCTTCTCGTCAGCATTGAAGCCCAGGATGTCCACAGCGCTCTGCAGAAGAACGGGCAGGTTGGGGGAGGCCAGAGAAGCACATGGTGCTGTTAGCAGGCATGTGTGTTGCAATAGGCTTTCTCCCCGTCTCCCGCCTCGTGTCTGCTCTGAGTGTGTGCAGCACCATGCCAGCCCTTGCCAGCTGTGGGGAGGCAGAGCCCGGTGCTCAGCCGGCCCAACCTGGTCAGGCCCTACCCGCTGCTAGGCTGCCCATGGGATTTGGCTGCACTCACATCCGTCGCCAGGAGCTCCTCGCTGTCATCGATACTGGCAACAGTGACTTCTCCTTGGCTCACATAGGGGAAGTCGTAGGGGTTGGTGGAGATAAGGAGGAGATCTGCAGGTATACAGGGCACCTTTAGTGGCATCAGGGCAGGTCACAGTGGGAAGAGAAAGCACTTAACTTGAGCCAAGCCCTACTGGCACTCACCAATGAGCTCTGGCTTCTTGTTAGACATTATCTGGTAAAAAATATGATAACTCCTTTCACTGGCCAGCTGGAAAGTCACTCTGGATTTCTCCAGAAGATCTAACCAAAAGAGCAACGCCATTAGTCTCCTGGTGAGCTTGAGATCATAAATGCACAAATTCTGCATGTACTGACTTGCTCCAACTCACAGGTTTCTATATCTGCAGAGGCCAGCTTGCCAGTTGTTCCAAAGTGAATCCGGATGAATTTTCCCTGTCAAGCAGTACGGATCAACCCATTGGTTATGGAGATCACTGAATGAGGCAATAAATGTCTGCATTCCAACAACTCTGAGATGAACTCACAAAGCGTGAAGAGTTGTCGTTCCTCACAGTCTTGGCATTGCCAAAGGCTTCTAGGAGCGGATTGGCCTGGATGATCTGATCCTCCAGAGTTCCCTAGTTATAGGAGAAAATGCTTCTTATCAAACTTCATTAATGGTTAATAACAAATATTGCAAAGGAGATAATACAAACAGATCACAGAATCACGGAATGTTAGGGGTTGGAAGGGACCTCTGGAGATCATCTAGTCCAGCCCTATTGCAAGAGCAGGATAATCTAAGGCGGGTTGCACAGGATGGTGTCCAGTCAGGTTTTGGCTTCCTATGTAATTTTAACCTAAATTTAGCAGAGTTTTTAAGCACTCATCAGCCATCATTCATGAATGTTGTAATTGGTTTCAAAGGAAAGAGTGCTGAAAGACAGATTTTATTTTCTTCCTTCTTGTACCTGTTATTGTATATATATCGTGTCATATACAGAGTCACTACAGTGGAGCTCAGGGAGTTTGGAATCTGAATGAGAATGCTTCCACATTTCTCTTCACAAAGGCTGTGACAGCTACAGAAAATGCGAAAATCCTGGGATTTTGTCTGGAGGTTACTGGAGCCCAGGACACACAGAGTGTGGTAGAACGTTTTTGTAGGAAACACCTAGTGAGGGAGAATATAAAGTTTTGTGATTTCATTCAAACAACTAGCAGCCTTCCACAATGCAGGAATATATCTCCAGACACGGTTCGAAAAGAAAAGTGTGACACAGACAAAGCTAGAGACTCAAATACCAAATTTAAAAAAGCAGGGAACAGAAACTCTTGGGTTTTTGCTACATGACTGCAGCAGGAAAGACCAACATGTAAAGTTTTGATATTCCATTCTATCACTTTTGTTAACTGCAAAAATATGGGAGGAAAGACGCTTCTGTGACATTATGTCTCTCATTTTCTGTACAATACAGTCCAGGAAGCAGAGTCACTCTGCTTTTTTCGGAATGATAGATTAGAGATTTTCTCAAGGCTTATAACAAAGTTGTGCTTTATCCCTGCATGAAAGTGCTGCTAGGAATAATTTCCAAAACAGAGATGAAAAGCAAAGAATCAGTAGGTGAAAGATGAGCAGCACAGATCAAGTTGCTGCATGTTTGTACATGGTGTTCAGTGCAGCCTTCAACATTTTGTAATGGAGAGGCAGAGCCATTCCCAGCAGTGTCTGAAGGTGGCACAATGGGTTTAAAGTAGGTTTTAGAACTTCACCATGAAGGACCATATGAAATTAAGGCAATGCAGTAACATATGCAGCTCCAAATCCCTAGAGTAATGCCCTGTCACATGTATCTTTCAGCTTTCTAAGTGAAATTCCTCAGAGGAGAGGGGAGATGTGTGTGTCAATGTAGCTGACTACACAAATGCAAATCTCTTTTTACTGCAGAGGAGAACTCTGCATGGAGAATAGCACGGAAGAAGACATGGCAATTCTTTACTCAAAGTTCATTCTGGAGTCCTGTCTACAAGGCTAGGTGACAAAGCACTGGAGGCTAAGAAAGTGTTCTGGGGAAATGCTGTTACATGCCTCCCGTATTCTTGCCTGGCATCTGATTTCAGCCTGCATCTAAGATAGACTGAACTATAACCTAGGCTAGACAGAACTATAAACAGTGTGTTTTATTATTTAATGCTCTTACAAAGAGGCACATACTAGTGTTACAGACATTGTGAATACTGAAAGAACCATAGAGTATTCTGTGAATAAACTCAGAAGGGGGCAGTACAGACTATCTGAGAGCCAGGTGATTTTCCTTATATCAAAAATCTCTCAGCTGTCTCAAAATTTTTCTGAGATCCAACCTGGCATACTGAGCAGCTGTTGAAAGCTGAGCCCAGGAGATTCTGAAATGGTGCTGATGGAAATAGTGCTTGTGATGAATTTGCCTTGGCCATAACAACCCATCAATCACAGACACCTGCCTCTGAGTGTGAAAAGAATATTCAGCCTTGGAATCTCCTTAGGTTCCAACATGCCCTTGAGTACTCAAATAACATGCTGACACGTGTCACCTGCTTTGATGCACATACCATCTCACAGACTGATGACACAGACTTATACCACAAGGATGTTTGTTGCTTACTATGTGCTAGGGAATGAAGCTCATGCCTTGTAAATGCACCAGTAGGCTCAGTTTTCAGCAGCTGGGCTGCTCAGCAGAAAGGAGAATCAGGACACTGTTTTCTTCTCTGGAAGGACCCTTTCCAAGGTTACTTTCTACCTGTCAAGGCACGTGGTCCCTGCTATCCCAAATCTGTCCCTTTTCTTGTGCTGCCCTGGAGGGCTGATAAATTGACCATAGGCAGGAGAATAAGCCAGTGAAAACTACTATTTGAAATGCCTTTTTACTTCAGCATAACCTCTCTGGAGTCTGGAGTCCCTGTCAATAGGAATGAACGAAGGAATAGAAATGGCACAATAATGTATGGCTAGGCTTCGCGAACGAAGCTCCAGGGAGGGCTCCACCCACGCTCCTCATCAGCGCCTTTTCCAAGTGCACTGATAAAAAGAGGATAGCAGATAGCACCCTCGAGCCTGCACAATGGATTTTTTTTAGGTGAGACACAGCATGCGCAGAGCTGGACCCACCCTTTAGTCCTAAGGTTCATCTGCCAGGGCCTAGCAAGCTTGGACGCTGGCAGCCAAGTCCTTAGGACGGAGGTTTTATTAGAGTGTCCTTCTCTTAGCTGGAAGGCCTTCCAGGGCTAAACGAGCTCCATCTGCCCGGGATCCTAGGAGAAGGACAACTGCCAGAAGGCTAATGAGCTCATCCTACCCATCCAAGGATTCTAGGAACATGGGTATCATTCCCCACACTTTCCCGTGGGCAATGAGTTTAACGCTCCCTCTGCTGTCGGCAGTTATGGCACCAGGGGCCACAGGAGTCCCAAGTGATTTTCAGACTGGCACAATAATATGCTGGTGGGAACTGAATGCTCTCTTTACACTTATAGCCACTTACATGCTGTGGATGTTGCTGATCTCATAAAACTGAAGAACCACAAGAGACCTTTGAAGTCATTGAGTCCAACCATTAATTTGACACCACCAAGTCACCACTGAACCATGTCCCTCAATGTCACATCTACATGCGTTTTATATAACTCCAGGGATGGTGATTCCAAATCAGGCAACATGGTCCAGGACTTGACAACTCTTTCCATGAAGAAATTGCTTCTAATATCCAACCTAAACCTCCCCTGGTGCAACTTGAGACTGTTGAGGATACTAGTGGACAGATATATGGACAGAAAGTCAGCACCTCTGTCTTATATTATCTTCCTTCCCCTGGTGAAGACTTGCCCTGTGTAAGAGGGAGACTGGAGAGGAGACTGGAGAGGTACTGAGGTTTAGGTCTTTCCTACATTATGAAAAGGTTTCTTTAAGCAGAGTTCCACTAGTGTTCAGAGGAGTGGAGGCTGGATAGCAGATCTAAACAATCATAGATATACTTGACCTGTGCATCCTGTCTGTCTCCTCAGTTGTGCCGCACTTTCTGTCTTTTAACAGTACTGCAACCCAAAACTATGCATTGATAGTTTTTGCTCTGCAGACACAGTCTTGGGCAAACACTAGAAAGGGAAGCCAATAACATACCTGCAATTTGCCAGGCTGTGGGTCTTTCTTCTTCTCACCAGTAACTGCAATTGTTGCAAAGTACTGGATGACACGCTTTGTGTTCACAGTCTTCCCTGCACCGGATTCTCCACTGTTGAAATGACAATATCATTTGTTACAGGAAAAAAGAAACATTTTTACTTCTCTCTCAGCTTTGTTACACATACCAGAACATACTCACGTGATAAGGATTGACTGATTGTTACGATCTGAAAACAAAGTCATAGAAAGAGCTGTTCAAACGAGACATGGAGGGTTCTGTTTCTCATACATAACTAACTAACACCAAGGGAAGGAACTGTATTGTAACTCTGTTTATGGCTTATAAACAGATAAGGTGAATTCTACGCTAAGCTCTGTGTGGATTTTTTTGTGCACAGGGGGATGGAACAGCCCAAAATCTGACTCCAAGCAGCAGTTCTTTATAAGGCTTCCCACTTACTATTTGTTCATTCATGTATAGATTTTGTGTATTTATGTATAGATTGCTTAATTGGAATCAGATTCTCTGTTGTATTCCTTCTTTACTGTTTAAATTCCTTACTAGGAGAGTGTGAACAAAGTCATGTAGCTAGCTACTGCCTTTTCTTCATTATCTGAGAGCAAAGAGGTCATTAAAATGCCCCAGACAGTCTAATCTTGAGTTGTGTCCTAAGGTTATGCTAACATTAGGCATTGAGTAGAACAACACCTAAGATGCTGGAACTGTTTGTGTTCTATGACCAAGCAGCCAGCTCTGTGCATATCAAGGTTTCCCATTCTTGCCAGATGACTCACCAGTCAGCATGGACTGATAGGCATTGTCAGAGATGGAGAAGATGTGTGGAGGGGCCTCCTGGCGCTTCTTGCCTCGGTAGCCAGCCACCACCTCTGGGTTGTACACTGGCAGCCACTTGTAGGGGTTGACAGTGACACAGAAGAGACCCGAGTAGGTCTGTAAGGAAAGAAGACAGCACATTGGCTTCCACTTTTCCTGGGAGAGCACTTATCCACTTATCCTGGGAGAGACTGGTAGAGCAGATCCTCCAAGCCACTCAGAGGAAGACTGCTGCTGGTGCTTACATAGATCATCCAGGCTGCATAACGCTCTTTGAGGTTGTACAGCACAGCAGGTTCATGGAGGTGGGTCATCATGGCCATGTCCTCAATTTTATCAAATTTGGGAGGGTTCATGGGAAAGACTTCATCGTCCTTTACAGTTATAGTCTGACAAAATAAGAAGGGAACAACAGGAGAAGAAACTGAAGTCAGGGAACTGTCTGAACTGGATGATCATGTGTGAGTAACAGTTGGAATTACTTACTGTATCATCATATGTTTTAACTGTGACTTTGCCACCTTCTCTACTTTGTATGGTACCTTTCACATACATTTGCTTTTCATCCACTACAAAACAGGCTGCCTTAGCGTCAAATGGGCGATTCTGGGCTTCAATTCTCTCCTTCTCAGACTTCCGTAAATAGGGAGCAGCTTCTCCAAAGATTGCCATCTCTGCATCTGAACTCATGGCTGGAGTTGCTCTGGAGGAATTCAGAAAAGTTTCAGACAGCCTGTACCTTTTTAATATATATTTATCCAGGAAGTGGTCATGCTCAATGACTAAAAGGAGGAAGAGGACTAATCAACATCAGACACTTAACTTCTGCTCAATTTTAAGTATCCACTGATGAAATCTTATTAAAGTGCTCATTTATCCTATGAACCAAATATAAGACATCTTATAGATCTGTTGCAAAATCAGTTAATAAAGGAATATAATGTATATTGAAGGTAGTAATTGCACAGGATTATCTACTTAAGTAAGTACTTGATACAACATTTGGAAGAATTTCAGTTACAAAGTACTTTTTAGCTTTAACATATAATAGAGAGTGATATTGGCTATGAATCATTAATGTCTCAGCAAAAACCTATCTACTATGGGATATGTACCTTGCAGGATTTTGATGGACTGCGTATCTTAAGAGCCTTTAATATCCAGGTATTTCAAAGCAAAGAATACAGAACCTTTAACATGCTTTAAAACTAGTATTCTATGTATACAAAGCCCAGGATTTTTGCCTGTGTTATACTGCCTCTGAGTGGCTTAAGGAAAGTGGTATGAAAGAGAAAAAGAAATTTTTTCACAGTGTCCAGAAAAAGGTTAATCAGAGCATCAGAAAACACCAATAGTTTATCAGAGAATTTCTCAAGGGGCATAGTCTGTTAAACTACTGAATGTCTTCAAGAGGAAATAGTGCAAAATTTAGAACTTTATGCATTCATGAACAGAAAAGACATTCTCTAGGAGAATAACCTTTACTTCCATTCCTTTCAGCTCCAATTTCAGTGAGTATTTTTTGGTATTACTATGGAAGGCATATGTATGAAGGGTTCCTTCTGTTGCTCTGGTGAATATTCCCAGTCATTCAGTCACTATTCTTTGACAGAAAACCTAGATGGGAATGGTTCTATGTGAAGGTGGCTCTGTACCTAAACAGTGTCTATAGGACAGGAGACAAGATGGTCCTGAATTTGTTCTGTTCTCAGAACCTGTGTGATAAGCCAAAATCAACATATAATGTTCTATGCCTTACCCCAGAGGAAACTAACGTGATGTAGGACAGCTTTGAACCTTCTTGAGTTATACTTCGAGCCTCCACTCTGTACATAGCCTCAGTTTCAGGCATCCAGAAGTTGTGCAGATGGCAGGGAGTGAATATTGTCTATAAATCCCAGAATCCCAGGTTATGCCACAAAAAGGCATTGCTGTCCCTGTCTCTCATGCCCTCTTGGCTAAGTTTGATTATCTGTCTCTTTCCTTATACATGGAGTATTTCCTACCAAGAACTGTGAATATGCTCATATTGATTAAAAGAGCATATATCATTTTCAATGAACCTGATTCTACATCACAGACTTTTGCCACCTGTCCCTGTCATTGTCTAGGTGAGCTTCACTTATTGTTCAGGATCAGTTAGCAAAACTGTATGTTATTTGTTAAAAACTTACCTTCAGAGAGAGCCCAAGATGAAATCTGCTTTCTGTATCTGTGTGGAATGATTAAAGAAAGGACGGAGAGAATTAAATCAAAACCAGTCCATAGTCTTGAGCATAGGCTCTATCAAACATTTATACGCCTTGTGTAGTGTCTCCTAACAGCTGAACTGTACACAGAGCTTTACAGGTCTTGAGGTAGCGCCAAATCCCACAGAAAATCTTGCGTTCCTCCCCAGTTTACTGTCATATGCTAAAAACAAATCTAATGTCTAGGAAAAGATCAGCTGCTTTACATTTATTTCCCCAATAATTTTCCACTGTCTTCAGAGTAGTTTTTCTGTGCTTTTCATAGGAATTGGAGGCAGTAAAGTTTGTAGAAGGCCCCTCCAAGGGAAGGAATGGCATGGCATGGCTCTTATGCTTATGCTTGTGCCACCACACAGGAGTGGTGTGGGTCATATAACCTTGACATTGCACATAAAACAAAGCATAGCCTGGAACATTAGAAGTGGGAAATGAGAAGAAATTCCTGTACATGATTTCACCTCTTTGCAGAGCTGTACAGATGTCATGGTCAGAGCATGAAGCAAGCAGATTGGACTTACCGTGAGATGCTGAGACAACAAAGAGTAAGATTGCCTTCAGCTGTAGCTCTTTATATGTAACCTCCTGCCCACACAACATTCAAGTGCTCTATTTTTGGTCAATAATAATTTACTGGGGTTGTAAACGTGTTGAAGCTCTGATCTCTCTGCTAATTACTCAGAGACGGGATTGGTTTAAGGTTGTATGGAGTCAGCTGCACTGACCTGTTCTTTTCACATCACTGTGTGCTAGGATGGAGGACGGAAGAACCCAAAGACAGCTCTGAAAATGCCAAATAAAGCAACACATGGCTCCTGACTTCAAGAGCTTGCTTTAGTCAACAACGTGTTTGGGTTTTTTTTTCCCCAGTTTTGACACTAATTGATGAGCTATCAAGAAACTACAGATCAACCTGGACGCCAGAACTGATACAATTGTGAAAGGGGAGATTTCAGACAGAGTTTGGGTGGGTGTAGGAACTGATGGAGCTGTACAAACCCATGAGAGGACATTTAGGGGAAGGGGCATGAGGCAGGAACAAAGAGGAGGGTAAAGAAAAAAAGGTATGAAAGGAACTAGCTGCATGTAAATGTGGCAAGTCAGAGCATTTGTTTGGCTGAGCCCTGCACCTGATCTCCACAGTTTGTCCTGTCTTCTTATGTATTTTTATTAAATCTTTTCTTTACTATATCTTTCTGTAATTCACTCTGTATCCTGAGCATACATGTGCAGATTAAAGTGTTAGCTATTGGTGAGGCCTCTGTGAGTACGTGAGTAAAAATTGATGCCAGCTACTGGAGGCAGGCTGGGAGAACCTTTGGCTTGTAGTGTCAGCTGCTGGATCTGGTGGGGTCTCAGCATCAGCTACTGGAGTGAGTTGGGATCGTTAGCTTCCAGCCATATGGGTGGGAATGGTGTGTGTTTGCGGGGACTCCGAGGTGACCGTGGTGAGTAGCGGTTCCAAGCTGGCAGGTGGAGTGGGACCAGAATTAATAGCTTGTATGCCTGGTGCTGATTGCTGCAGGGAGCTGAGAGCACTGGTGTCTTGCCCAGGCCTGGTGTGCACAGTCCTGACCCACTTCACAGGGAGGTTTGCTGTCTCTCTGGGGCATGGGTTAGGGATGTAACAGACAAACTTCCCACACTAGTAAAGTCCTCTGATTATTACCCATTGTTAGTGTTTCAGGTGGGTAGTGATGAGGTCACTAGAAGAAACCCTAAAGCAATCAAAAGAGATTTTAGAACCTTGAGGCAGCGGCTTAAGGGATCAGGAGCACAAGTTATTTTCTCCTCTATCCCTTCAGTGGCAGTCACCAATGAGGAGATGATCAGGAAGAGCTATCAGGTGAACTCATGGCTCTGGGACTGGTGCTACAGGCAGGGTTTTGGGTTTTTCAATCATAGGCTGATATACGAGATGCCNTAAAGATGATATTGCTGTGTGGGTCTGCTATAGACATCCCAATCAGAGCAGTGAGGTAGATGGAACT
>VWZO01023239.1:0-10907 GCA_013396975.1 Bucco capensis
CCACAAGGGATTTTCAGACTGTGCCTGCTTTTTAAATACAATGAAAGAATAAAAGACATCTTTACCATACTTCGTCATTCTGCATACCTGATGGTGTGGTGGTAGAACTTCAGAAGATTGGAAATCTTGTACAGTAAAACAGCTCCTGGCTCAGCAACAATCACCTGCTCAATTCTAACCTGCAGAACAAAGAAATAGAAACAGCCTTCAGGTCATAAAGCCAACCTGGATGACTTTATATGGCATATAGGTCTGATTTTTAAAAGAGAAATTTAACCAATAAAAATTGAACAAAAAACCCCAACCAGTTAACTAGAACATTTGGCTTGAACCCAAGTGCTTCTTGGTTGTTGAGCCTCTGGGAATTAAAACAGCACAACCTGCACACTCTTCCTCAAGTCACTACAAAAAACGCAGGGTAGGAAATTCAATTATCATCCCAAAGCTCAATTTTGTACCTAACCACCTGTGAACTTAGGGAAAGTAAACCAAAATCAGGATACAAATTGAGTATCCTAGTATCTCTCACTAATCTGACTATTTAGGTATCTATGAACTATGGAATAGTTCATTTTTAAGGGGTTTATGACTCTCCAAGTTGTGAATCTAACTCTTTAGCCAAGAGTGAGGAAAGTACTTTGTAGGGATGGGTCACAGGGTCTGGAAAACCACGGCAGAATCATTTTTATCTATTTAGAATGCTCCAGATAACCAAATACTTCACCTTCAGAGGCCTGCAGACACCTTCTGTGATGTGCCCAACTACTTCTTGAATGTTTTCTTCCACACCTACAGTTCAAGCAAACATGCTAAGATTACACAAATGTAATTCTCTTCTCTTCAAGCCTATTTCAAACAAACAAACATGTGAGCTCCTCCTCTCTAAAAAGCAGTATGAATTACATGTTCTTTTCTTCACAAGACTAGCTTTACACCTCCACTCAATTCCAAATCTAGTTACTGTATGACAAAGACTCCTGGAAGAGTCATTACCTTCTGCTATTGCAATTGCTTCCCAGTCCAGCAAAGTGCCTGGGGACTGGAGGAAGAAGGAGCAAGGGGAAAAGTAAAATGATCTAGCAAGGAATTGGGAATTAAACAGGGGGAAAAAAAGCCAGTAAAGATGCTCCAGGAGCACCAGGACATAACACACATCTGTCAGCATTCAGCAGTGATGTGCTCATGGCACTGTTACAAATGAAACCACATCTGCACCTCCACACTCCTGTGTGCTGCAGCATGAGCAAATGTTTCCTCCCCAGTAGCAATTGAAACTCATCTTGCACAGAGCTACACACAAAAAAGGAGAACATTGCCCTATCATCTCCTGGAACACCAAAGAATTGTTCCATGGCAACTAGCACTGTCACAAATCAATCAACTGAAAGCAACAGAACTTCATGCTCTCACTTCAGTAACAACTCAGAATAGATTTAGGGAGAGAGCAAGGCTTTCGTTCTAATTTAAAACTTGTCAACAGTTCCTCTTCAGATGGGACCCATGCAAGGAGCAGTAAACAAACTGACTGGGACATATGACAGAAAATCAGGGGACCTGAAGCTCTGTTTTGCAGCTCTTATTTCAGACTAAAAGAGAGAGTCAAAAGGATCAAAGATCAGAGGTTTCTGCCAATGTCTTTTTACATCAGGATGAGTGAAAAGCAACATAAGCACAAACAACTGAATTCAGCTGTAAGAATTTCAGCAGGCTAAACTGGGAAGGTAATAAAATATGTTTATATCCTTGAGAATTGATAGCAAGGAAGAAAACAAGATTATAAATCCCACGATCCATGGGCTGTGATGTATCAGCTAGCTCCCAGATACACCCTAACAACTGACACATTTCTTTTAGTGTGAACAGTCACACTTCTACTGTTCATCAATACAACAAGCAACTAGCACATCTCTAGACCAGATTGACTTCACAACAAGTTGCTGGGCATGAAGATTTTAGCTGCAAAAACACAGGAGTCAAAACACTGAATTACTGGAATTACAATCTTGCTAGAGCACATGCTTGTTTCTTTCCACAGATATTCATGTCCAATTAGAATATTTTAGATTCAGCAGAGTCAAAAGGAATCTTCCAGCAAAATGGGTTATGTGACTATTGCAAGTATGAGGACATCACACAGACACAAAAGAATTCCTGGAGACCTCAGGTGACTCTTAGAAACACTTCACTACTGAAGCTATGCTGTTGGCTGCCTGCTACACTACCTATCATTTTAGTCTGTGTGGCCTTGTACAAAGGAGAGATCTTTCTTGGACTTTGTTTGGCTTCTGCTCTCTAGCTGGCTTCCTGTTAACTGCATGGAAAATGGGTTTCTAGTGCACCTTCTAAAGTTTGCCTGCAGTTCTCCCTTCAAGATCTATATAAGACCGGAAGGCTTCTATTAGCAGGATAGCTAAGCTCCAGAGAAGAAAATCAGATGCTTTCTGTTTATCCAGCATACTGCAAAACAGTTAAACCCTTCTGAACAGGTTTTCAGGGCTTAACATTTGAACAGCTTTTTTTAGTCAGATTCATTTTCAACAGTTAACATTTACAAGCTTCAAATCTTACAGCTTTTTAGAAGTTATTTTTGAGTATTTGATTATGGCCTACATAGTCTGTTGTCTTTAAAGTAAAAACCAGGATGGGAACATTTGTCCAAACACGTGGCCTTCACACAATTTTTCTTCCACTGTGATCAAATCAACCACTCTCTCTCTTTTGAAAGTGAAGTTTTTGTGTAGCTGTGATTTACCATGTTCTCCAGAGACTTGAAATTACACAGAGCTTACAGAAGATTTGCCTTCTTGATTTGCAAATCTTGGGGATAATAACTGCACATAAACAAGGATATTTGTTTTTTAAATGGCTAAGTAAAATTAACTTCATCTCTGCTGGAACCTGTGCAAGCAAAACACCTAAATACTGCACAACAGCACAGGGAATTCAGCTGGAGGCTCTCAGTACCACAGACACTCAGCTTGGAATCTCTGTTTATATAAAATATCAAATCTCCAAGTACTACACAAGGCTGCACTTCCCATAAATGACTCCTGTCAAAGCCAGTGCTATCCCATTAAGCACTGGTTTGTCTTACAGATATTATCCTTATCATCACCAAAATGTCCCAGGGATGGAGAGGAATGGTTAATGGACAATACCTCCCAGGCTTTGTTGCTCCCAGAATGAAGCTAAGAATTCCTCTTTACGATTCTTCAGAACTATGCAACAGTGATGGCAAATCCATCCCAGAGAGCTTAGGAAAACATAGTTTTGCTTCAGGCAGAAAGGTTATATCTGTTCATACTAGTCTCTTGGGAAAGAAAGTTTGGCCTGGTGATTCAATTTTTCACCAGAACATTTCTATTCTTTGCAGTCTCAAGTAGGTTTACTCTGATCTCCAGCTGAAATGTTTTAAATAGACCTAATTTGGTGGTCACAGCATCTCAGCATGTTGACCTTGCAATGGGATTGAATAGTTAAATAAAGCACTGCATGAAGAGGTAGGAGAACTTCAGAAGAGAATGCTGGCCAGGGCAGCAGCAGTAGCCCAATCTACAGCAGAAACAGCTATAGGAACTTCCCCCATGGAGCCAGCTCTTCCTGAAGGACTCCCCAAGACAGCAGAGGCATCAGACAGTCACCTAGAGAGAATGCCAGGTCTTTTCCTCTACCACAAAGTCATCATGAGGCCTGGTTTGTCTCCCTCAGATACTGTCAGTAAACAATACTACATTCACTTCTATAGTGCACAAAACCCAAAAACATCCCTTCAGTTCGATTGACAATAGTTCCTAAACAGCCTTTTTGCTCCTATACCATTAATTAGGAAAGCCAATTAATAATTCCAGGAGTAAGAAAAATGAGAATGCAGAATGACTTTAAATCCCAGGGCAGGACTCTTTTAACACGTACAGTTTGAAGAGCTCACCAAGTCCAATCTAAGTTCTTACAATGAGTTTGTTACAACTGAGCACACATGCTTCATGTCTTTGGCTGAAGCTATGGAGACAAATCATACTACAGCTTCCAGAGGATGAAGGTCTTGAAAGTAAGGGTAAAGAGACTTAGAGCAAAGAGATAGACAGGTAAGACAGACAGACGAAAAGAGAGCATTTTGAAATCCTCCTCTCTGTTAAGTGCCACCTTCTGGTAAAATGCAACTACTAGCTATTCTGAAATGATTTCCAGGACAATCTAAGATCAGACTCTAACAGCTGAAGCAACTGATCACACTTCCTGACTTATCACAGACTTACTTTCTATCACTCCCCAATTTATGTTTTAAGACCTAGTACTACCTGGAATAGTTACAAGCTTCAACATAGCTTCTAGGTGTTCTTTTTCTGAAGCTGTAGCTTGATGCAACCAGGCCAGCATGTCTCCTACATACCTAAATGAAGACAGAAATGTGTGTAGAGATCAAGCAGTTTATGGTCTCAGGGATTAATCAGGGACTCAAAGTGCCCAGGGGCCACAGGAGGATCATTTCACCTCCATTCTTGCTGTCACTGTACCTCAGAGGATCGTGGGAATGCATCTCGATCGGGCGAGGAGTCCCTCCCAGACCACCTCTGGTGAGAGCATCTATAAAGCCACGGACCACAGCACTCCTCCTGGCTGTTCCAAACTCGTCCAACGTGTACCTGTTATGGAAACAGGAACATGGGTAAAGCAAAACAGTTCACCACAGCACAGTTTATTAGCTCAACTTTACAGTAACCACTTCTATAGCTCTAGAAATCTGGCATCAAGGCAAAGATAACTTTTCCTTGGGCCTCTCATTCTCTTATCTTTCCCATTTTTGTACAGAGAGGCATATTTATCTTTCCCATTTTTGTACTCAGAAGCATGTATTGACAGGTGTAGGACTCCTGTTCTCATGTGGTCCACCAACTAACTGACAGAAGCAGCAACTTCATGCACAAGGTCTTCTTCTTCTAAGCTACCACGATTTACAGCACAAATACTATTTACTGGTCTTAATCAAATGAGTTTTGAGTTATCTATTTCATGGGTGAACAACTACATTTATTTATTATTTAGTTTGTTTATCCCTACTGACTGCAGTCCCCAAAAGTCCATCCACAGTACAATTTTCCTACCATCTTAACAAAACAAAAGTCCATATAAGAAACAAGAATTTGTAGTTTTCCTTCTAAATTCCTTCTCCACTTTACTTACTTTCACCCCCCAAAAATCACTACCTTTAGCAGGTGCAAGGGCAGTTATTTGGAGGACAAGAGCTTAGTTCACACAGAAGTGGTTGGACTAGATAACCTCCAGAGGTCCCTTCCAACCCCTACCATTCTGGGATTCTGTGGTTCTATGCATCAAACCAGCAACAATTTCAAGTTACTTCCTTCCCTAACAGAATTTCTACATTTTAATCTCAGCAGTTTTTTATGTAGTGAAGGCAGACAAAAATTTTTGGAAGGGAATAAAGTGAAATTTGAGATTTCAACTGTAAAGCATCAGTCCTGCACTGCTGACAATGTTGGTGGAGCAAAGAGTTCAGGATGATAATCTGTGACGAGAGACACATGGCTACATCTTCTACAGTAAGGTTTACTTTTGCCTTTTGGGCAGAAGAAAAGTCCTACCTCCCAAATTCTACCTTTGGTCCTGCTTGTATTGCTGTTTGTGAGAGAGGTGGCAGAAGAAGACGAAAGTTGGTTCTGCAGATTCATTTTAAACTGGCCAGCTGGGGTTTGTACAGAAAACAGGAGGTTTTGCCCCATAAATGTTAAGCAAGTAAAACAATGGTTCCATCAAGTTTGAAAAGAACATAATGTAACCAAATATTTATTACAGAAAATATAAACTATGTCTATAAATGTGTAGTTTATCATAAGTTATCATTTCTCCCAGGTTACCAGTGAGAGGACAAGAGGAATTGGCCTCAAGTTGCACCAGGGGAGGTTTAGATTAGATATTAAGACACATTGCTTCCCAGCAAGAGTTGTTAGGCATTGGCCCAGGCTGCCCAGGGCAGTGGTGGAGTCACCATCCCTGGAGGGGTTCAAAGAACATCTAGATGTGATACTTAGGGACGTGGCTTAGTGGCATGAGGGCGATAGGTTGATGAGCTTGAGAGGCCTTTTCCAACCTTAATGATTCTATCCAAACCAGTTCTCACAGTGCCACCTTGTGGTTTACTTGTCTCTAGGAACTACCATTTCATTTACAGAAGTCCCTTCAGCAAATTCTTAAAAAGAACTAAACAGTGTATATTTTACATATATATACACACACACACATACATATATATATATAAACAGATATATAAAAGTACCCCTATGCTTTAGAGGCCCCAAGAGGCTGGGGCCAGGCTTTGTTCTGTGGTGCCCAGGGACAGGACTAGAGCCAATGAGCACAAACTAGCACCCAGGCAGTTCCATCTGAACATGAGGAGGAACTTGTTTCCTTTGGGGCCGGTAGAGCCCTGGCCCAGGCTGCCCAGGGAGGCACTGGAGTCTCCATCTCTGGAGAGATTCCAAACCTGCCTGGACACATCCTGTGCAAGCTGCTCTAGGTTGTCCTGCTCTTGCAGGGGGGTTGAACTAGATGATCTCCAGAGGTCCCTTCCAACCACTAACATTCTGTGATCTGTACTGGATTGATTTGAATAGATTACTGTACAACTCCTGATGTCAGATATTCTTAGTCCCAGAAGCACTATAGTAAAAGCTAAGTAGCCATTCTCAATGTTTTCACTTTGGGATTTCAATGAGACAATCAGATGGTTTGCACAGCACTTTTTCTTTCCTCTATAATGAGAGCAGCAGAAAATCACAATTCATTTAGATTGAAATAAAAACTGTCTGATAGTTTACTTCAATTAGAAGCCAAACATTAAAATTATAAACTATATACATGAAGTGCTTCTAAAAATCGATTACAATAACCCTTGGTTTTTTAACAAGCCTACAACTCCTCCTGCAGCTTGACATTTATTCCACCTTCTGTGCAAAGGAAGAAATCCAGAGCTTTCCATCTGTCACAGGACTCAACTGCAACCATCTTCTGCACTGTAAGTCATACTAATCTTTAGATTGTACAGTCTGGAAATACTCATTTCTGTTAGAGAGAATCACAAACATTGACTTACTTAAACAGAACAGGTCTATCCTGTAAGGCTTCCATGGCTTGGGAAAGAACTGGAGAAATGTCACATGACTCTTGTGTCAAAGTCCTGCATTCATCTATAAAAGAGCAATAAAGGCACATTCTTTCCACTCTAATACCTTTTAGAACAAGCTGTCAAACAAGAATATGAGTCAAAAGCTCATTTTGATTTTAAATCAAAGCCTTCAGAATATGCTAGTTGGTGTTAATGTGATTAAACTCCCCCATACGCAGCAGTTCACTCTAAAATGGATCTTCAGCATGATATAATCTTAGTATCTCTTTGCCCCCATGGACTAATGTGAAATCATTGAACCCTCAGAATTCTGGCAGGCTCCTTTAGAATTGTTTACTATGTTCCAGATAAACTATTGAGAGAAAAGAGCATTTAAGTATATAGGTATATGAGAATATTTAAGCAAGCTGTAAGTGGCTTTTGTTGGGGTTTGTTTTATTCTTTTCTTTTTTCTTTAATCACGAGGCAATCTTGTCAATTTCATGCAAGACTGGAAATCATGTCAACGAAATCAAGTATCAGCATCAAAATGATGAGTTTTCATGAGGGTGAAACTATCAGCCATGATTTGAGGTTTCAGCATCCCCTGAAGAACAGCTAACAAATAAATACTCCACTTTCACGGAGATGAGACTGGCTCAGCAAAAGCAGAGACTCTCTACCATTTGCTTGCTGACTGATCTTTCATTAAGAAGAAAATCCAAAGCCTTGTTAATGAATCTTGGAAAAGGTTTGGGTTTGCTAAGTTGAATCCACATCAAGGAATTCAAGGACTCATCACCATAATATTCATAAACAGAAAAACATTCTCAATCCTACTTTGAGTCCATCTGTAAAGTCGTTCATAAGATGTCTCTTGCAGCAGAGCCATCTGCTCCATGATTTCCAAGCTACAAGACAAAAAGATTTGATTTGAAAATACTATTTGAAGTGCTACTAGCACAGACTTGTACAAATCAAAACACACCATTATGAAAATCATTAAATATCTAACTATTCTTTAGGGTTTTTTGGTAATCTCCTCATTTAAACAGCACTCACCCAGCCCTTTGCTGATTTGTCCGGAGGAGAATCTTGACATCATCATGAATTTGCTTTACTCTGCCCAAAGCCTTGAAAAAATCCTACAGCAATGCAAAGAAATAAAGTAAAAGCAGGGTTTCAAAGCAGTTAACTTCTTCATCTCTAGCACTCTATACTCACAATTTCATTCCATCTTTATGTTCCTTGCAGCTCTGCTTTTAAAATACAAGCTCCCATCCACCACTTTTCACCTTTCATTCCACCTTAAGATCTTTTTCTTTTCCTCTCTTCCACAGAAAATAATTATAAGTAATTAATTGCAGCAAAGCTGTGTTTCTAATCTTTCTTTGATGAAGCATGTGTGTGTTCTCTATGGATTAGTTAACACTTTGGGGAGATTTTGAGGACACTAACATCATCATCTTCTGCCCTTTAATGTTAGCAAGAGCAAACTGAAGCACTGGTAAGGACAATGACCAAAGGGTGAGGTTTTTGGGTTTCCTTTTGTGGGGTAGCAATTTCTAAGAAAAAAAAATCAAACATTTACAACAGACTACACCAAAGTTTCTTCCAGGACAGTCTCCTCCCTAAATAACTCAGCAACAGCTAATTATAAAACAAACCAAAACAAAACACCCAAAAAGAAAACATTTTTGGCTCTGTTTCAAAGAGCAAATGGAAATCCCCCAACATTTTCAACCATGTCAATAGAAAGTTGGAAGAGATTTCAAATATCATGGAGGAGACTAGCTAATTAAGGTAGAAAGGTTTGTCTAATCTTTTGTGACTTGGAAGTAGAGTCTCATTCTAGCTCAAGTCACATCAAAATATCCGTGTTCTAAGTGAAGTGAGACACTGATTGAACCTACTGCCTTGCATCACCTGTGTTGATCACCTCTCTTCCTTCAGGAAAAACAAAAACAAAACAAAACTGTCAAAGCAGAGGCCTCACTAACAATGTTTTGGGCACACTGGTTGATTCTGTCCTAGGGGAAAAGCACACACATCCTTTTACTGCTCTGCCATTTCAAAACCACAACTAGGATTATATCTCAGTTACATTTTTTAGGCAGACCAAAATATCCAAAGGACTAACCCTCATTCTGCTGCAAACCAAGCACTGAATAAACAGCAGAGTGCTGCTGTCACTGTGCCTTGCACCACGTGCTGTTTAGAGAGCTGCGTGTTCTTTCATGGTAAGAGTTGCTACAAAGGCTTACAGCAAGAGCACAATCATTTAACACATTCCATTTATGCTTTCATGAGCACAGTTTATGTTCTCTGTTCAATGCCTCTCAATGCTTAAACTGCAAACAGGATGCCTGTGGGAAGGAGATAGGATGGCTCAGCAGGTAGGCTACAGTTAAGTGAAGGTTTCTATGCAACTACAATAATAAACATCTATTAAGCGCAATCAGTTCTCTCATTATTCAGTTTGCTTTTGCTGCAGAACAATGTGCCTTATTCAAACTAGCCACAGACTCCAAAACTTGGTTGGGAAGGTGGCTAAAAGTGACTGAGCACCTAATATCTTCATCAACCAAACCATAATGAGGGGAAAATCTCAATTTTCTCGTTTCAAGTCACTGAATATCTATCTACATGCATATGCCAAATGTACATGGGTAGTATTACAGATTACGAAAGGGCTGCAAACATCTTTATTGGAATGGGATGAAGTTTTAAAGTATCTTCATTGCCATTTCAGGATCTATGAAGGTCTTTTTGAAGTGTACAGCCACACAATACTTCATTTGCCCCTTAAACACATTACAGAAACTGGAATTTCATGTTGATTTTCCTTCTTGTCGCTCAAACCTTTCATCACCCATTTTCAACTCATCTGTTAAAAGGCACATTCCTCCAGAAAAAAACTCAATTACAAGCTGCTAATAAGATCTCCTGTACAATTCAGTTAGAGTGCTCAGGGCAAAGCTTGTCCTGGTCATTGAACTACCTCAGTCACTGGCTCCTCTTTGGTGCCTCGAAGGAGGTTCATTTCCTGGGGTGTCAGCTGGAATTTGGCTATGAATGCATCTGCAATTTGTGCTTTCATTTCTAGTCTCTGGCTGTATGAAAACAAAGTAGAGAGGACATTACCTTTTAATGTTCATGTAAGGTTTGTTTTGCATACTCATACTTTAGGAAATACAATTAGCATTTAGAGATCAGTGTTATTAATGCCAATAGCACACTCTTGCCATCGAACACTTGAGTTGCATCTTCACATCACATTTTCTGTAAGGCTTATAGAGATTACTGAGTAATGGCAACAGAAAGATAAGGCAGAACATTTGAAATCTACCAAGTTCTTGTGCTTGTACAGTTGGAATGCTTGCAAGTTGATTTTCTTTCAAGGTGATCAAGGAAAGGCTAGGTTTCAGTAAGACACAAAACACAGGAGCACCCAAAATCAGAAAGTTCTGATCAGATTCATCTATTTTTCTGTACAACAGATCCATTGTTTTTTAACAACATACAGTTGGGATACAAATTTACTCATCTCACAAGCAATCAAAATGTAGTAACAGGAAATTCTCTTGTTGATTACCCTCCCTGAACTACACAACAGCATGGATGCAATATGCAAAAGGCCATCTCATGGGCAGCAGCTTTTTCGTCACACACCTTAGAACCATAGAAGGACCCAAATGAGGTCAGTTTTATTCCTCAGGAAGGGACTGGAACTGCTGGAGCTGTGGTTTGAGCACACAGCATCATGGCTAGGCTTCGCGAACGAAGA
>VWZO01023512.1:0-12182 GCA_013396975.1 Bucco capensis
GAAGGCTAATGAGCACATCCTACCCATACTACAAGGATTATAGGAACGTGGGTATCACTACCCACACTTTACTGTGGGCAATGAGTTTAATGCTCCCTCTACTGTCGGCACAGTTATCGCACCAAGGGCCACAGAAAACCTCAAGTGATTTTCAGACTGTGCCTGGAAGCCAGGCATAGACTTATATAAAATAAGGTCATTCTACCTGAGCAAGTCAGGAGAAGTAAAAACAAGCTTTTTCCCAGTACATCCTTTTTGCTGCAATTTTAGCAGTATCAATTTTCTTTCTAATTTCTGAGGGTGCTGCTGTTAGTTTTTCACATTGCCAGCAGACCATGGACTGAGAATTGAGAAGTGACAGAGCTTTCTGAACAGTTCATTCTTAGTTATACTGATTCTTCTTTCTTATTTGCATAGGTTACACAGCATTTTTTAATGCTCCTTAATTGACCTATTGAATATTTAGAGACACTTCCATAGAAATTGAAAGGTTTCTGGCAGGTAGATTAATACCAACTACATTTGTTTATGAAGGTTCAGTTTGCCCTTTTACAGCAAGAAGACTGTACAGAGGTTGTGCTCCTGACTAATCACCTTCAGATACTTCTCGGGATCAGAGCTAATGCTTTCAGGAGTTCCTTTAATCCAAAAGACTTTGAAGAGTCTTCGCAACTCTTCTCCAATGGTACAATCCCTCTCAAGATTACCCTGTTCCTTCCACAAGTCTTCTCAGACTGCTAGAAGACAATCCAGATCTAGTCTAGTGAGGATATAACTTCCACATTTGATTATGCAATCACCTTCAGCAACAAGTTCTTGAATGCTTGCAGCAGGCACTGGGAATCACGTCTCTCTGAAGAATTCCTGTAGGTGTGGGGCCATAGGAAGAAAGAGAACTCATCAGTGCAGGAAAACACAATCCCCTGTCCCATAGATTTAAATTCCAGAAAATCAGCTGAGAAAGCAAATGAAGGTACAAGGAGTAAGATTCCATACTATGAGAACAAACTGGATCTTGATACAACAGGTAGCAGGCTGGTGGACACTAGAAGGTGCCACAGGTTCAAGGATAGGCTGGACAAGCACAGGATGGATAATTCCACTGAGGATCACTAAATATTGAGAAACAGCCCGGGAAGCCCCTGGACGAAATATAGAGAATGAGAGAGATGAGAGACTATTAGCAGAAGTCATTGTTTTGCTTTCATAAAGTATCTACCTTTAGCCAGTACTGGAGACAGGGTGCTGAAAGAGATCGTTGGTTTGATTCAGTGCAGACCTGCCCTTCTACACCTATTTCTGGCATATTGGACCCACGTATTAAAAACACAAGAGTCTGTGTTCCTTTGCTCAGCCTTTTCAGACCTAAAACAGAAAAACAGATTAACTTCATTGGTGCAGGCAAAAATCTGCCTGTGTCTTTGCAGAAAAGGAAAGCCAAAGCTAGCATCTAAATGACAGTAGGTAACAGATTTTTGGTAACATTTTCTAAATATTATGTATCCTAGTTACACAAATGGACAACCAACGAGTTGCAAATTCTCCAGTAGAGTCTGTCTAGCACAAGACCTTTTAATTCCACCTTTCAACTGAGTGTTTTCCAGGAAATACACAGGTGATTTCAGTGCTGACTGCAATCAGGCACCTTATGTTTACAATCAGAATGATTCATAGCAATTTTATACTGATAGTCATCACCTATCATTATCACAATAGAGACATTATGCCAAAATTCTTCATTCACCCCAAATCATACATCATTCATGCTTTCCATCCAATGGCTTTGAGCATTTGATTGGAACCTACAGAAGCAAAAGGCACAGAGAGCTCCACACAATAACTTTCACAGCCTTTTGAACGCTCCTATTACTTTGAACAACCAATAAAATGGCAGAGGTTTACTTGTTTTGAATGACAAATCTAGCTCAATACAAAATACAGATTTGGGAGTGGAAATCCAGTTTTACAATACCAATGAATAACAAATTTTTGTCTGTATTCAAAACCCGTATCAAATTATTTTTAACATAAACACTCCCTCACACCCTAAGAGAAAATCTGCATGTTTATCAAATATGTATATCATCATCATCATCACAGAATGGCTTGGGTTGGAAGGAACCTTAAAGGATGATCTAATTCCCCCCACGCGCCATAGGGAGGGATGCCATGCCCTTGACAAGGTTGCCCAGGGCACCACTCAGCTTGGCCTTGAACACTGCCAGAGATGGAGCATCCACAACTTCTCTGGGCAATCTGTTCCAGTGCCTCACCACTCTCTGAGTAAAATATTTCTTCCTAATATCTGATCTAAATCTCCCCTCTTTCAGTTTAAATCCATTCCGCCTTGTTCTATCACTATGTACCTATGTAAAAAGTCTCTCTCCCTCTTTTTATAAGCTCCCTTTTAGTATTGGAAGGCCACAATAAGGACTCCCAGAAGCCTTCTCTTCTCCAGGCTGAGAAACCCCAACTCTCTCAGCCTATCTTCATGGGAGATGTGCTCAGACCTCTGATTATCTTCCTGGTGCTCCTATGGACTTGCTCAACCGGGTCCATATCTTTCATATGCTGAGGGCCCCAGAGCTGGACACAGGACTAAGGTGGATGTCTCCTGATGGTAGAGCAGAGGAGCAGAATCACCACCCTCGACCTGCTGGTCATATCACTCCTGATGCATCCCAGGACAAGGTTAGCTTTCTGCTCAGTAAGTGCACATTACAGGTTCATGTCCAGGTTTTTGTCCACCAGAACCCCCAAGTCTTTCACCGGAGAGCTGCTCACAATGATTTTTTTCTCCCAATCTGTACTCACGTCTGTGTCTCAACCCAGGTGCAGGATCTTGTACTTGGACTTGCTGAACCTTATTCAGTTCATGTAGGCCCACTTCTCCAGATTGTTCAGGTCCCTCTAGATTATATCCCTCCCTTCTGTTGTGTCATTTGCAAACTTGCTGACGGTGCACTTGATTCCATTGTCTATGTTATTGATAAAGACATTGAGGAGCACCAGTCCTAAGACAGAGCCCTGAGGTACAGTCTCCAACTGGACCCATTGACCACAATTCTTTGGAACCATCCACCCAGCCAATTTCTTATCCATCAAATAGTCTATCCTTCAAATCCATATCTCTCCAATTTAGAGATAAGAATGTCATGTAGGACCATGTTAAAGGCCTTACAGAATTCTAGGTAGTTGACATTGGTCAGCCTTCCTTTGTCAACTGTTGCTCCATCACAGAAGGCCACCAAATTGGTCAGGCATGATTTGCCCTTGGTAAAGCTGTGCTGGCTGTCTCAGATCACCTCCCTGTCTTGGAGGACCTGTTTCATGATCTTCTCAGGCACTGAGGTGAGGCTCACCAGTCTGTAGTTTCCTGGGTCCTCCCATCTACCCTTTTTAAAATAGGAGTGATGTTTCATTTTTCCCAGTCACTAGGGATTTCACCAGGCCACTCTGACTTTTAAAGTATGATGAAGAGTGGCACTGCAACTACATCAACTAGTTCCCTTAGGACCCTTGGATGTATGTCATCAGGTTCCCTTGACTTGTGCCTATTCAGTTTCATTAGGTGATCTCAAACCTGCTCTTCATTTACAGCGGGAGGGACTTCACTCCTTCAGCTCCCATCTAGAGGTTCTTGGACTTGAGAAGTGCTGCAAGCCTGACTGCCAGTGAAGACTGAGGCCAAGAACTTTTTGAGTACATAAGCCTTCTCCATATCTATTGCCACCAGTTCTCCATTCTCATTTATCAGAGAGAGGGCACCATCCTTAGCCTTTCTTTTCTAAGGTACTTGCAGAATCCGTTAAAGGCACTGTAAGAGTAGGACATCTGCATTGTGTATTATACTGTACTAAATGCAGTTGAAGACAGTAAACCTCAGAAAATGAATAGACCCAAGCCATCAAGGTGGATGGTGAGAGTCAGGTAGGCAGCCACAACAGCCAGAGACCATGCATCCCAGTTCACTCTGGCTAAAAACTTCTGGTTGACAGAGGCAGTTTGCAATAGTGCAAATGTGAGCACCAGAGCACAAACTGGAGTGGGTCTGTGTGGCCTTCTTTCATGAACTGTTTTTAACCCTCTGGGAGTTACAAATACACTTGGTTTAGCTCTAATAGTTTTTCTAATGGCCAGGTTGCTATAGGTGATTTGTCTTACTCTTGCTTACCTTTCTACAGTAAAATAATTTTAAAAAATGCAGTAGAAGCAGTATTCTGCATAGTTATGACTAGCATAATTCCGCATGGTTCACAAGAAAACAGATAGCAGGGGTCTCAAGAAGTGGAAATACAGAATGCTGCAAAGAGGAGCTGATGTCAGCAGCCATAAAGGTGACCAAGTAAACCTACCTTCTTTGCCAGGCCCCTCCACCATGAGGCCTCGCTGATAAGCTCTGCACTCTGGTGAACTCAAGAGGAGCCATAAATATTCCCAATGAGCTCAGTGAGAGTCTAGGATATCCATTATAACCTCTTCAGGAACAAAGACATACTTGGTAAGGTACTGTTGGTAGAACAAAGAAACTGTGATCATGAAAAAAGCAGGGAAAAACATCCTGTGCCCACTTATATGTCTACAGAGAAAACATATAAAAATTAGCTGGCTATCTACCCAAGATAAACCTCCCTGTAGGAGCTTCTCTGCATGAATTTCTCTGAGAAAGCTTCTCTGCATGACATCTCCCAGTCTGAAACCTCACTGGGGACACCTGGCTGACTCCAAATTCCATGACATGAATCATCTATGAAGAGATACTTTTCTGTCATTGATTAGTCACACTTCTAGGAATTGTTTGGTTAGTACTGTACTGGTAAGACCTCTCATAATAAATTCAAGTAAGCACAAAGGTAAATGATCACAAGTATATACTTCCTTTTGGTAATTCCATAATAACTACAGATTGCCCAGAGAAATTGTGGATACCTCATCATCAGAATGGTTCAAAGCAGGTGGCTTTGAGCAATCTGATCTTGTAGAAGGGAGAGGGCCTGGAGATAGAATCATTAAAGGGAACTTCAAATCTAAGTACTTGTTTTATATGTACATATATGTATGTATATATACACACACATACATTCCATAGTGGTCATTTTGTAGTAACTTGTAATATATTCTTGGTTTGCTAGGAGTAATTTGTAGTAATCTATAATAAAGAAGTTCACAGAAACCCAAAACTCCATGTCCTTTTGAGTTACAGAATCCCGAGAACTCTGCTGTCACAATCTTACAGGGTGGGTAAAGCCTTAATAGGTCATGTCTGCGACTGCTACAGGACCACGGGATAGAAGATTAGCACAAGTTACGATTGGAGATGCTGCAACTCACAAATGGTCAGTTAATGAAATGCAGACCTGGAGATGGACAAAAACAGCTGCAGAGCTAACAGAACAAAGAATACACATGTATGGCATCACAAATAGTTTATCTGAGTATAGGCTAACAGAAAGAGCAAAGTGTAAACATATAAAAATGACCCCTGGTGGATCCTTGAGTGAGGAGGAAGAAATCATTAACATCACTATCATGTTTCTCTTGGTGAAGGACTCCCAATACTGACAATTCAACCTCACCCCTAAGCAGATTGAAGTGATCCATCTTAGGACCTCAAGGAGCAGTGGAACAGCAATTACACTATTACAAAATAGGGCAGGAAGACAGATAATACAATGTGTGTATGACTATTTAAACTGTAATACTATTACAACTGAGAATTCTTCTGTATAGTAGTATTCATTTCTGGTTTTCTTTTTCTGTGATAACTAAATCTGAACGAATATCTTTGATTAGACAGTTTTCAGTTATACTAATAATATATTCTTGACTTTAAATATGTAACATGTTTCCTTTGTGCCCATAGTAAAATTTTGAGATACTGGGTTTCTGCTCAGGCTGTAAAACAGCACAACAGACAAAACACATGTTCTCATGTCTAGTTTTTCTTCACTGAGCTCTGTCTTCAGGAGGACTGATATGAACTATCACGGATCAGACTTCACACTCCCCATGACTACAGAACTACTTGGGTGAGAAGTGACACTGAGAGAGCATGCTAGCCCAAACTCTGCTAAAAGTAGGTTTGAATTTAGACCTGTATCTTTGTTTAATTTGAGTTTCTAGCCAGAGAAACTTCAGAGAATCTCCATTCTTATCTCACTCCCGTATATGATGTTCCCATTTCCTTCTCCATTCCTTTTTGCTTGCTCCAGACTTCTCTATCACAGGGACAGTATTCCAAGTGCCTTGGTACCTGAGCTCATTTCAAAGCCAGGCAGTCTACCAACTGCTGTTTCAAAGGCTAATACCTGGGGCTGAAGATAAGAGCAGAAGAAAACTAATCTTCCAAGCCTGTGTCAGTCCTCTGTCACACCACAGGACAGATCAGCATTTGAGACGCAGCTGGTTCTTAGTCAGGATGGCAAGTTGACCCTAGTTGCATCCCAGTGAGAGCACTTAACCTCTGAGTCTTAGCTCTGTTCTGTGAAAAGTAGTAAATACCTTCCCATCTGTTGGAAATACCTTGCAGTCTATTAAGTTCTAAGGAAGTAGGATCCATTGTTATTACTGAAGAGGTTTTCCAGTGCATACAGGAGGGATGCGAGAGTACCACCTCTACGGCTCTAAATGGTACAAGAAATCTAGCTGCTTTCTAAGCAAATGGTCAATTTTGCTTCTACTTGTCAAATGAGCAGAAAAACAGCTACTCATCCCCAGAAGCATGGAGAGCCTTCAGACACTGTGATTACAAGATATCATAAGCTCCTCTAAAATATAAATGAAAATGTGTTTCTGTGAGTTAATAAGCTCCTAAGCCTCAATTGTGAGTAGCAGCTGCTTATGACAATTTCAAATTTGCTATGCAAAACAACCTAAACGCACAGCTGCATCTGAAGCAATACTGGAAACAGAAAACTGGCGCAAAGAAAGATGAGACATGACCTAGAAGAGAAGCTGGCATAAGACATGATTGCACAGTCTTGAAATTGGTCAAACACCAAATGAGAGGCAAACAGGGCTTTCTACTGCCAAGAGTAAATTACAGTGGGTGCAAGAACCAATGCTCAAAGACTGCTTTATAAATGGCGGTAGCAACTGATGATTGTAGCACAGGTATCCTCACAAGTTTTAACACATCATGATTCTTACCGATGTTCCTGACGTCTGTCAATAGCTCTGCACTCAAGACCAGTTTTCTGTCAAGCACAGATCTCAGTCTAAGCCAAGACAAGGAAAGAGCAGCTATGAAGGCTGGACAAGTTTTAGTTCCTTCATTGTATCACAGTATGTCAGGGGTTGGAAGGGACCTAGAAAGATCATCCAGTCCAACCCCCTGCCAGAGCAGGATCACCTAGACCAGGTCACACAGGAATGTTTTGTGTACAGAAAACTACAGAGTCCCACTCCAGCAAAGGTGCTACATAAATGCTTAAATTTTAGTCCATGCTTTTTCCCCTATTGATGATGAGGGTAAACTTTTTAAATGCTTCTTTCAGCTAGGGACTTGGATAGATTCTGACAAACAGTAATTTAAATCATCTCCAGATTAAAGCCACAAATCATCAGCCAGGATCACAGGAATCCCATTGATCTTCATCCTCTTATGATAAACATCACCATAAATAATAAAGTCATGCCTTAACACTGAGTTAAAACTTACACTGTTAAGGCAAGTACCAATATAACTGCTAAAAGCTGATGCTTTTCCCCCCTCATTTTAAGTCTGTGGCAAGCCTGACTGTGACTTAAGAGACAGATGGAGGGATGAGGGGAGGTAAGGACAGGCACCATCACTAAAATAGCTCTTTGAAGCCTCATTTTTGCTTAGAGCCAAAAAAAAGCCCAGCTTCAAACACAATAAAAAAAAGAGAGAGAAAACTACAATAGAGAACAATGTGAATGTGCTTGAGGCAAACTTTTTTTGAATGCCATGGATTACCACTGCAAATAGGACAGTCTGATTAATCCTCAAGTTACTTTCATTCTGTTTCTTTCTCTTGCAAACACCAACAACAAACTTCCAGTTATCCCACTTTAAAAGAACAGAATAAGTTCATTTGTTTTCTGAACTCAGTGTACTGTTCTCCAGTACAGAAAGAACTCTTCTCCCACCATCATGTAGGCAACCTACACACAAAGGGATACTACACCAGCCATAACTGATGGGAAATCACACCTCCTCCTAGCAGCTGGCATTAAAAAAAAAGAGATTAAATGCCAAAGCTGCTAGAAGAATGCTCAAATGTCATCCCAAATCAGCACACATCTGAAGACTGTCTTGGGTTTAGATACTTCTGCAGAATGGAAGATGGAGTTAAGAAGAGCTGCCTACCTTTTTAGGCTGGAAACCTGAAGTGCTGTTAGACTTGTGGGTATATTCAAATGAATGTGTTACTTTAAGTTTATGCTCATGACCGCTGTTCAAATGAAGTGCAATTGTATTGGATAGTCGGAAGGAGGGACAGCATATCTTGCTTACAGCAGCTTCAGGCAACTGTTCAAGGGACCTACTCCCAGTGGAAGCCTCTGTACTTTTTAAGCTCCTGCAAATCACACTTCTTTTCTTGTCAACATGGTATCTCAGCTACATTCTCCCATATCCTTACCTTTCATCTTCACTACACTGCCCTTGTATAAGATCATCTTATTTTGATTCTGACAAGCATTCTGAATTTACCTTAGTAGCACAATTGATGATCCAGTTGTGAAGAATAAAGCACAACCCCATGCTATTACTATTGTTGCTCCCACAGACTATCTACGGGAACATCCATTCTCTGCTTGCCTTGTCAGATAACTTGCCTCTGCATTCACACAGCTGAGAGAACCAAAAGAAGTTCACCATTTTTCAAGTTCATCTATTTTTCATTCCTGCCCTGGGAGGATTATCTAGTTGTGCTCCACTGTGTCCTTGTATGGCCACACACTTACACAAGGTATAAGTACCCAAAAAGGGCAGTGAAGATAAAAGCTTAGACTCAGAGGAAACATACTCTTGAACTGCTTTCCATTCTAACTCCAGCATTGGCCTCTTAGACACACCATGGACTAGGAAGTCTGCTGCATCTCTGTGCTTTCAGTTCATCACTGATTTGCCCAAGTGGTATGACTGTGGAGAGACTCTCACCATGTGAAAGTCTGGAGGGCATTTGTCTGGCATCTAGCTGACGTTCTGAAGACTCCATTCCCGCTTTGGAAGTGGTCTGTATGTGAAAGGTCTTCTCTTCCACTTCATCTACCTCGACTTAAGATGTGCAGAAACACTCCTGTACTGTTTCAGAAAAAAAAAAAATAACCCAAACCTCTCCCGCTTGTTGCTATAATTTCTCCAAGAGACTGAAAAAGCTAATAGGAGCCACAGGTCATAGAAATATCTCATGCTGGTTATGTTTTCCTTTCTATCAAAATACAAAGCAATATCCCTTGAAATATGCAAGACCACATCTATGCTGCCTATTGCATACTGAATTAAGGTTTAGATGCCTCCTGCTTTAAATACTACACTTTATGAACACAGTATTCTCTTGAGAGGACTTCCATACAGACAGAAGTTTGAAGAGCACACAGAGCTAGGTAATAGCAAAAGTGGTCACATGCATGCTCCTTGCACCCATAAAGGATGCAATACATTAGAAGACATAACACAGACAACAGTTTGGTTTATTTGCTTGTATGTAACACCAATCACAAATCTTACGGATCTTATGTTTTGCCAGCACTATTATCTATAAAAATTCCAGAATACCCACAGCTTTGAGGCAGCTAATAGTGTAAGACCAGTCAGAGTTCAAATTCTGCTGGCAGGACGCTTCCTTGTTCCTCTCAAAACCTTCTCCAGTCTCACAGCACATCTTTTTGCAGACACCTTGAGCCAATCTAAACTGTGTCTGCAGCTGTGACCATTTAGGGCCTTCTGCCAGGAAGACAATCCTAATCGGATCTATCTCAGCTAATATGGGCATCCAGAAGATAATGGTAAATGAACATTGCCTGTGTTCCTTCCAGGGAAGCCACTGCCTCTGGGAGGTCCCTTAGAAGGTCAGTTCATGTTGCTTCTTTGAGGGGACCTCAAGTTAGCTGTGTAGTTCTACCTATCAATGTGTTTGCAGACGCAACAATAAAAGGCTTCTACACACCATTTGTATTTCTTTGTTAAGTCTGGAAGCTGATGCATAATTGATTTGCTCTCAGAGTAAAAGGATGTGCTGCAGGGATACTGTTCTGCAAGGTCTAGCTCTCATTTTAGTTAACTGCTTGAATGACAACAAGGACAATTAGCCTATTGTTGCAGTAGTGTAAGTGTGAACTGGATAATGTAAGGAAGTAAGAGATGCATGGCTAGAAAAAATATTTTGTATTACTATTGGGAAAAAAAAAAGAAAGCATCTTTCAAGTACACCAGCTTTTACTGCAATTCTTTATCTGGATGATGGTAAGCTAAAAAGGGCTGCCATACAGGAGAAAATTATCATTACAAGTGTTCTCAAATAATGTCATGAAACAGATGGGTACAATCCCGAAGTTGTCTGCCAAAAGAGGAATATTCAACTGTAAGTGCACAACTGTAAGTGCACTTCCCCGCAAGGGTATGGGGAATCACCAGCAGTTCTCCTGAAAGGAAGACAACAGAGATCTAAACCATTGTCACAGCTAAAGCATGGAATAAACTAGAAAATTAGACTAGATTAGGTTTTGTCCTGCCTCTACAATTACTATAAGATCATGATGAGATGGAAATCAATGCAATGTACTAGGAAATAGCTCATATTGCAGATATGAGGGGGGAAGGGAGAAAGGGGAGGAAAAGAAAGATCTCTGCCTGGCATAGTGCTAGCTGGCAATACAACAAGATTGTATCACAGTCAGCAGAAAGGGAGGGCACATTTCTCCTCACTTCCAGAAGCCAACATCTTGCTGTGGCAGTGATCTGGTATCCTACTGTCTGCCCAGGTGCCCTTGCTGAAGGTTTCCTTCATGAAGGCATTCCTGAAGTAATTAGGCAGTCCTAGGAAGACTTGCACAGGAAGTTATCAGCAACTCTCACAAGAAAAGTGTTTAAAATATACATTTTATGTATCTATTACTAATAAATATATTTATTTCTAATGGAGATTGTTTTTGTTTGTGTTTGTTTCTAAATACTCTCCCAATCAGTTTTATTTCCAGCTAGAACTGTGCACAGAAGCAGCTATGTTGACATGCTGGCAGGAACCCCAAACCTCTGAATATTTTCTCCTTCTCAATTTTTTTGTTTGTAAAGAAAAAAAACATTTCACTCAGCAAGAGCCATACACTGATTCAGGGAAAAGTGACATGTATACACTTAAGTCCAGGATAAAGTAAATCATGGTCACAGATTAAAAATACAAGTCTTTCAGGTTTGTGATGAGTCTTTGTCTTCTTGATTATTGAGGATGTACAAACAGTGTTTTTAAAAGATTTTTATGACAGAAAAAGAACACTGTAAAACCTTTCCAAAGTCCTCTTCCAAATTAAAATATTAATTAATACATGTATTTTCAAAGAACTTAATGGACACGTATACTTAGGATAGGCACTGGAACAGAGACCAGGCAGTGTTACACAGTTTGTGTCGCTCCATGGGGCACACAGAAAGTCTCACACTGTGTGAAATAACATGGTGGGAGAGATGCAGAACGAACAAGAAACTTTCACTGCCAATATCTACTCAAGGACAAACTTCCAAGTCGATTAATTATGCAAGTTCAGCTCTGCCAAGCACCAAGAAGCAGAACAAGGAGGGGCACAATAAGAACTCCATGCTCTTCCATTCTTCTAGGCCTCCTCAACAATTTGGTGACCTTCAAAAACTGCTGGAGAACTTGTAATCTCCATGCAGCTGCCACAGACTTCATACTGCAATGTCCCATGAACCATCTTGCTGCAAGAATGGATTTTAGTATTGTTGGCCTTGGGGGAGCTCCAGAATGAAGGAGACATTCCCGGTCCTCATGATGACAAGGTGCCTGTCTTCCCTAAAGAATAGAGTGCCTTTGCAGAGATTACTTAGGCCTTTTGAAGCCTTATACTTTACTTCAGTGTTAACAAACACAAACAGTCTACATACTCTCAACTTAACTCTGCAAGATTTCTAAACATATATAGCCCTCATGGATTTGATGTCACCATTTTATCTTATCATAGAATCATAGAATGGTTAG
>VWZO01023635.1:0-11121 GCA_013396975.1 Bucco capensis
GTCCCACCATGTGTCAGTGATTGCAATGAAACAGTTAAGATTTCTGCATGTTTCTGAACCATCTCTTCACATCCTGCTTTTTGTTCCAAGCATGAATTACAAGCAAAGAAATCAATGAGCAGGCTCTCCTCCACCTTACTGCACATTTCATGGAACTATGGTATCTGGAGCTTCTTCTTCCCAGATAAAAGATGCCCTACCACAAGAGAACTACCTATTTTCTGGTGAGAAGTAATGTCTGCAATGACCAGGGACCTGACCCTGGCCAGTGCTAACATGGAGCAGCTGGGTCAGCAGCTGGAAATCCTGCACTGCAGTCTCAAAGGCAAGATTCAACTAACAAACAGGGGTTCTAATTTACTAGCTGCTCGGCAATGCTGTGCTGGTGGAGGAGAGGTCTTTAAGAGAAGAGAGGATACCAGCCTAACTAATTTTCTTTTAAATATGGCACAGTACACACATGCAACCTCTGCACCAAGCCTTCAAGCACAGTACACCTGAAGTAGTTCTTATTTCTCTCAACCACTTGGGCACAGCTGGGCACATCCTTGCCTTGTGAACGAGCTCCAGTGCACCACACAGCAAGCTAACCTCTAAGTGTACAGGGAAATCTTTAGATTGACAACTCTGCTTAAAAATATACATCAAAACCTGTGATGCAATTCCTCTGAGATTACTATTTACTGTAATTTCCTGTTTAGCTTAGTTTCCTACTTGTTCTGACACCTACTTATCTTGTGAAGTCATTTGGAACAAAGGAAGCAAGAGCCAAAATACCTCAGTGGTTCATCTTTTCAGAATCAAAGTTCATATTCTGCTGAAGAGTAGTGAAGGTTTTGAAAACAACAACTCAGTCATGTGAGCAATATCTCTAGCAATTAGCACACTTAAGATTCTGGACTTTACTGCCTTTTTGCATGAAATACTAAATCTTTACAATCACGGACTTAGATTATTGGCAACCTTCTGCAAAATACAATGGAATTAGCAAGACAAAAGATTCAGGACCCAGGATCCTCAGGGTGGTCAGAACTGGCCTTATCACTAAGTCAATAGAAAGAATTCTCCTAGTGTAATCATGAAATAAAGTTCTCAAATGCTAACAAAAAAAATGTTTGAGGAAGAATTACACCAAGTTAAGAAATGCTTCTAAAGTAAAGGTTAACATATGATATTCTGTGTGCAACTGATACACATGAAGAGTGTCTTAGGAGGAAAAAACCCCAATGAACTCAACAGGTTTTTTTACATGAGAAAGATGAATTGTTCACTTACTTGCACTGTTGTCCAAGGATATTCTGGATATTGTTTTTCAAACAGAGGAACAAATTCTTCACAGTGTACCTAAAACAGTTTAACAACATCAAAGACTGTTTTGGTTGGGAATGACTGAGCAATCAGCTGACAAGAGAATGGAATATCAAATGTTTTTTGTCATTCACACAAGCCAGGTAAAGAACTAGGAAATGAGACAGTTCCTGAATATTTTCCCTGTTGAGAATATTTCTTGCGATAAAAGGTCACGCTGAAGTCTTTGGCAGTGATGAGCTGTTATTTTCATTTCTTTTACTGATCTCTATCAGTGTGGGGTATATTCAGGATGTAGGTTTGTATTGCCCAGGGAGGTGGAGGAGTCACCATCCCTGGAGAGGTTTAAGAAACAGATAGATGCTCTACCTAGGGACACGGTCTAGTGGCTTGGCAGTGATAGGTCTTAGAGGTCTCGTCCAACCTTAATGATTCTGTGATAATCAGGGATGATTTGTGAGGAGGAGTAAAGAGTCTAGGCAAATACTTGCTTAGGACTTAGGGTACTTTCAAGGGGATGTGAACTAGGTTATCTGGCAACAGTCACAAAGGAGGCAGGGAGTCCTTTGCACGGTTTACTTACCTGTTTTAATGTTACACCAGGAGCATAGTTCATGACTGTGAAATGCTTCTCATAGTCACCCAAGTCATCAAGTGAAAATGCCCTAAGGAATAACGCAATTAGCTTCCAAGGTAGAAGTTGGAAGTCTGAGCCCCTCCACAGTGAGGGGAGCCTAGTTACCGGTTAGAGAAGCGGAGCCAGAAGACATCATAGCAGTACAGCCTGAGGGGCTGGGTGGAGCGCAGCAAGACAACGTAACGGATGTCAAACTTGACCAGGCCCACATCATCTCGCTCAAACAGGACTGGGTTCTCAATGTACTTGCACACCACCTACAACAGAGCAAAACACACTCACATTCAAGGGAATGCTGCTCCCATGAGAGCTGTCACTGGGTCTGGAGGAGTTACAGGTATCCTTTGTGTGCATTCCAGTTTTTCCTTGAGCAACATGCAGGAGGACACAATGTTGTTATGCAAATAGGTACCTTCCATCAAACTACCTGACACCTGGGTAAGGAGAGGGGGAGTCTAGGACATACTGAATCTTAAAAATCACAGAATGCTAGGGGTTGGGAGGGACCTCTGGAGATCTAGTCCAACCCCCCTGCCAGAGCAGGATCACCTAGGGGAGCTTGCACAGGATGTGTCTAGTCAGGTTTTGAATATCTCCAGAGATGGAGACTCCACCACCTCCCTGGGCAGCCTGGGCCAGTGCTCCACCACACACAAAGGAGAAAAGTTCCTCCTCATATTAAGGAGGAACTTCCTGTGTGCTAGTTTTCTCCCATTGCTCTAGTCCTGTCACAAGGTACTACAGTAAAAAGCCTGGCCCCATCCTCCTGACACACACACCCTTTAAGTGTTTCTAAGCATTGACAAGATCCCCTCCCCCCCCCCTTCTCTGGGCTAAACAGGCACAGCTCTCTCAGCATCTCTGCATAAGAGAGGTGCTCAAGCCCCCTAAATCATCAAATTCATTTTATTTATACATTTTGGTAACCTTGTGGTTTTGAACTAAAATGCAAACCAATTCTTTGTACATTTCTGCACTCCAGAAAAGACATGCAGTCCACACATCAACAGAAATCAAGCTGGAGGGACCCTCTGAGGTATAAGTGCATATTGCAGACACCCACTAGAAAGCTCCAAGATCCACCTGTTGTTGGTAAAGATGGCACTGTGTGCCACTGGGCAGAGCTGTAGATCAGCAGCAACCATCAGCCAGGGAACAGAAGCAATAATGGTGCAGAATTTACCACCAATGCTGACTATAGCTAAGGTGTGTCCATCTGCCAGCCTGAGCATTAGCCTTAAAGCAGCACCACACTGGAGCAGTCATTACTGTCCAGCTAAGTTTCATCTTTTAAGTAAGAAAACAACAGGCTCTTTGAGTTCATCACTGCCACACAGTGAATCAATTCTAAATTGATTGAAACTGTATACTTATGGTCAGCATATGAATTTTTAAGAAAAGAAACTTCCCCCTTTGTATTTTTAGACCTCCTTCTATGAAGTAGTTTTTTCAGCTCTCCCCTTAAAATCACATTCAAAACCATGCTCTCTAACCTTTGGGCTGCTCTCCCTATGCCTGATGATATTGTTAAGGTTGTTAGTGATGTGAGTATCCAGGCTTCTGGCCAAGTTCCATGGTTTGCATATCCAGTGATTGTCTTCTCCTCTGAGAGAGAGAAAGAGAGAGAAGCCAGCACTTTAAGTACCCACCTCACTCATCTGTCTGAACATCCACTTGAACTGATCTACGTACTCTACCTTGAATAAATCCTTTATACAGCTGTGGGCTGCAGCACAAGAGCTAAGGACTTTAGACTCACAGCTAGGAGTGGTATGTCTTAGGTGTGAAAAATACTTTCATATCATTCACATAAAATGACACCATAACTCATCTCTTTGGAAAGAAATCACATATCATCTCAGCAGTTCATACTGCAAGAAAATGAAAGCATACCATCATCTTCTCACATTCTAGTACCTAGTCACCTCAAAAAACAAAATTCTTTTGAAATATCCTTCAGGAAAAGAGGCAACATGCTGGTCTTTCAGTGCATCTTTCCATGTGAGGGAAGGGTAAGTGACACTTGATGTCTTCCTTTCCTCAATCTGTTAAAGCATCCTCAGAAACTTCCTGAGCTTCATGGTAAAACAGCATAAACCTAAGCTGCAGTTGTGGTGTTAACTTAAGAGGGCCTGGTTTATTTGTTTCTTTGAAAATCTCTATCCCCTCCTTCCCATTCCTTACACATATACATTGTATTCATGGTCAATCCTTGGTATAAGAAAAGAATTTGAACACCACACACTAGGGATACACGGAAAGAACACTCTCTCCTGGTTATGCCAGTCATTAACAGACTGCAGAAAGCAAAGAAGGGCCAAATGAAACACCTGGCAGGCAGCATCATAAGCAAGCCTCAAAGCAGCAACCTTTCAACCAGAATACTACATGCCAGGCACAAGAGGTTATTTCATTAGCAGTAGCCTAATGCTTTCCTGAAAAAAAGAAAATCTTTGTTTCCATCCACTCCAGGGCAGCTGCATTAGCAGAAAGAGTGTGGATTTGAAACCCTAAAGCTCCAGAACTGCTTTAGGCTAACACTAAAACTAAATTTTACTTTCACAAACTTAGAGAATTCAAGTACTTTAAAGACATTTTTCACTCTGGCTTAAGTGGAAAAGCAAGTGCTACTGGTGCCCTGGAAAAATCTCCAACATTTGTTGCACTTTTGAGGCATTTTGATCATTTGTATATCTGTGAGGTAAGATCTCGACTAGACAAAAAGCCTTCAAATCTGTGTTCAAATCATAGTGAGGTTTTGGTGTTTCAGAATGCATTGTTTAACTACTCTTCCACTAAAGAAAACATCTAAAAAGCTCACACTTTCCAGTAAAATTCACTTGAATATAAATGCAGCAAGAGTGAACTCAGGGTGGTGTGACAGCTGCCAAGCCCCAAATGAGCTACTGGTCTTTGAGGAAAGTGGGTTCAAGAGAGCATACAATGATAGGAGTGGAAACAGAAGCCACCTTCTGTCACGTTGCTGAAAGTAGCTTATGAACTGAGGCAACTCTGTTTGTAGGTTAAAAGTCCTAGGCAGCCATCTTGGCCCATCTGGTCCTCCAGCTCTTCTAGATATGGATGCCAAGCAGTCTTTGACAGTCAGGAGGTTCTCACAAGGGAACTGATTCACCATTACCTCAGGCCTCTCCTCACTTAGTTTCCTACAAAACAGAGAAGTTGTCAGGTGAAGGAGGAAGGCTGAGGAGGCCTTTGTGGATAGCCTTTATAGCAACAAAAGCATGGATATGATCAGGGGAACAACTGCAACCTGTAATCTTTGAAGTGTGAGAAGTTGTAGAGGATGTCTGCTTCTCCCTCGTTGTCGGTGAAGACAAAACGGGAATGTGTCAGGTTGTGGAGGACTTGCTGCACGTCTGTGAAAACCCTGCAGGAAGACAAAGGCATAGGGAAAAAAGCTGTCAGTTTGGTTCTGGAACTGATCACCTCCTGCTTGAACAGAAAAATATTCTAAACCTGGATTTCTCAAAGAATGATGCTTTATCAACACACACTAGCTGTGACAGTCATGCTTTAGCAATACAGACTGTGACAATCTCTTCTTAACTACAAAAACACTTTCCATTTAAGCAGGACCGATTAAAAAACACAACTATTTTGAGACAGATATCTCAAAGATACTTTAGCTCTTGCAACTTTAACCAAAACAGCAATTCAGAGGACAGTAACAAAGTCCCTGACAGAGAAGCACTAACATAAATTCGCTGTTCTACAGGCAAAGTCACCGAAGCGGAGGAGACCACCTAAATGCCTTTGTTGCTGGAAGGACTCTAAAAATCAACCTGCTGCCATCCACAAGAAAGAAATGCACAGGAAATACTGTCAGTCTAATTCAGTAACTTCAAAATACTGTTTTCATTTGTTCACACAAAAAGACACATTTCCAAACAACCAAAGCATATGCTAGTATGTACATAACACACAACTCTGAGGTTTAATACAAATCCTCTCCTAGTTCCATTAAAGAAAACAAACAAACAAAAAAAAATCACACCAAAGCCCAACCCAAATCTGTTAGACACTTCAGAACATAGCTAAGAATGAGGCAAGATGTTGCATGTCTTAGAAAATTCCCCTCTCAAAAAAACCCCCAGTGAGCTGGCTATCTGAAATGCTAAAATAAGCAAACAAAGGTTATTTTGATAATTTTACAGCTTTAAGTGAGGTCACTTAATTCAGAATTGAGCAGAATGGCTCAAAAAGCAAGACTGACACAGAAAACATTTCTCATGGCAAGGGGACATTTAAACAGACTAAGCAACAGCTAATTTTTTCCATGAGAAACCACTATATTTTTCCACCTCTCCAGCTCTATTCTTATCACTGTGTAACTTTCCTCTCCTCCTCTGAGATACTCCCATGAGAGATAATGCTCTCTGAAATGATGAACTGTAAAAATAGCCTAGTCACAGGGGGGGAAATATGTTCTTTAAAAAGAAAAGTATGTGAGATGTTTTGCATAGCTCCATGGGTGACATACTACAATAGTTATACTATTTATGATAGAGCCCAAGAGTAAGAGAGATGACTTCACTGTAGATAAAGAGAGGCAGCCTGGCATCCTTGCTGAAAAGTGAAGTCCTTGCTGAAACAAAAGGGAATCAAAATGATGGCCTGAAGACAAAAGGCCTTCTAACGCTGTCACAACGTCCTGAAGCACCCAACATCCCCACAGAAACACACACTCAACACAAGAAATTCTAGAATTGAAGTTGCTCTTACAGTCCCTCCAGCACACCCTACAAGCTATCATCCCACAAGGACACTAGTTCTGTGTAGCTGGATCCAAACCTACATCTCTTGTTAAATCCACTCAATAAACAGCAGCACGTTTTTTCTTTGTTTTTCTTTCTTGTGTTTAAGCTCCTTTGTCATGTAATGGAACTATTTTGCCAATACACTGTACAATTTCCTGTGGCAGAATGCTGGAACGTTGGCCTTCAGGATTCCTGGCTTCTGCTCCAGGGTATGTGAGTTTCCAGCTCAGGAAAAAGGGTAAAAGTAACACAGCCAAGCACAGAGTTCAGTACACTTATTCCGAAAAGCACTATGGTTGGAGAAAACTTGTATAATGTAAGATATTTAGAGTACAGCCATGGTTAGAGCTGGGCTAAGGCTCTTACAATCATTTGGTTAGTTATCTGTAAAAATGCCACAGCTGCTTTCTCCAGCACAGAAGTGAAACCTCAGCTCAAAATGAGTTATGCTGGAGCTATGAAGAGTCACAGATAGGACTTCTTTGCTTATGAGCTACCAGAGACCTTGAATGTACTTACAGGTAAAGGTCAAAAAAAGGGGTTTTAGTGGAATTCCTTTCCTAGGGGATCTTTGGGAGCCAAGAGAGCAAGGCTTCCTTTCCCTCCAGTTGCAGCTACAGCAAATACCTTTGAAACCTGTGGGTTGATCAACTGCTGCTTATCACAACTCTTCCAGCTAGGGTAAAATAAGGCTGAACTATAATCTAAGGTGGTAAAACAGATTAATTGGTGCCTAAGGCTAAACAAAACCATAACCCCATGGCAAACTCCCTTCTTCTAGCCAGAAAGAGGCAATGGTATGAAAAATGCTGTTAGAACAAAGGCCTGAGGCCTAGGCATTTGGCCTCATAGTGGCAAGCCTGGCAGCATTTGATAACTCCAATAAATCTCATTCCGCATCATTCCCTAGACATCATTAATCAGTCAGAGCTGTGTCCTGTCTTCCCTGCCTCACTCCCCAACCTTTTTATTCCGTGCTTCCCAAAAGTATAAAGGTAGGCACCTGACAACTGCTGAGCTATTCATCTGTTGTTATCTAAGGGGCACAGAGGATCTCCTATGATATTCCCTTGGTTTTAGTTAAATAAGTTGGTACACTAAGAAGAAATGATGAAAATCAGCTCCCAAAGCACAGAGCTTACAAGACTGATTAAAACAAAGAGCTGTCATCTCATAATAGCTCTTTGGGCATCTTCAGTAAATGACTGATGTAGCTGAAGAGAAACATGGAAGAGAAGATCAATGGAAAGAGATGATCAAGCCTAGTACAATCTGGAAGGACTTTTCATATGAATTTTGTCTTTGAAACATTTAGTTCTTTTACCCACCTTTTTTTTAAGCCAGGAAAAAGCACAGCTGGATAAAACAAACTCCCTAGGGCAGCAGTTACTAGTAATGCTACAGGACCTACTGAAACCTATGAGTTTGCTCCATCAAACACCTGTATTTGCTCCCCTGCTTTTCAGGATTCAGGTTAAACATTTATCTGATCCTCTCATTCTCTGTTTTAGCTCTACTTGGAAACAACAAGACTAAGATTTTATCTCAGGTTGTAAAACTTTGTGACCTCCTGCATTTAATTTCTTCTGAATCCCCTAAAGCAGCAGCAATACTTTAGAGAGCATACACCTAATGACTACACACATCTCTGCTTCACACATTCCCATCTGCTTGACCATGCTGGCACCCACACAACCTTTAAAGCTTTGAAAGAGGCCGAAAGCACTCTTGACTCTGAGATGTTACCCTGCTCCTGAAGGAACTTCAGTAGATGAAATTCAGGACACAAGAAGGACCTTCTGGCCTTCTCACTGCTGCTTTCCAGCTGTATTAGATTGCATCTACCTTTGACTCCTTTATCTGAAACAGAGAGTATGCTGGATGAAAAAAAATAGGTTTTGCTTATCCTCACAGTCTTGTAAGCAGAGATTCCAACTCCATAATGAAATCTAGACTATCACTGAGCAGGTTAACAGATGCCTCTCAACTCCAAGTGACTCTGATTTTCAGTAGTTCTTCTCAAGTAAAGTTGATCTGGTGAATAACAAATGCCCTCAACACAAGCAGCTGGAGTGTTAAGATACCTACCAAACACATTTTAGCCTAACCCCATCCCTTCAGCAAAATGTTGCAAGCAAGAACTTGGATGCCAGTGTGAGGCCTCTGTTGTTCAAAGCTGGAGAAGGCTGTTCAGCCTCAGCATGCTGCAGTTATTACACTTCATCTTGGTAAGAAAGCATTTTGTTTGCAGATACGTACTTGAAAACTTTGCCTTTGTCATAAACTGGTGGCTTTATCTTAACGGGCAGTCTTTCCTTGTTTTCTGCTAAAATAGCCTAAAAAACAAAAATAACAAAACCCCATAAAAAGTTAATACTAGGCAGAAAAAGTGAGCAGCCTTAGGTCAGATTCCATAATATTCAGTCAGTACAAGAGCAGAGGCAGAAGGGAATTAGAGGTAAGAGGCTACTAGTAAAAAAAGGAACAAGAAGTATGGCTTCAAGACCAGGACTTACCAACACTGTCAAAGCACCCTGAGAAATTCCTATTTCTCCTAAGCATTAAACAAAATACCTAATTACTGAGTGAAAGACAAAGTTCCTGTATTTCCAACAAAATGGCAGACTGACCAGTTAGCCATATTTGATTACAGATACCTAAAAAAACATATAGGAAGCTGGGACCTTATTCTGCTCCTGTAAAAATGAGCAAAAGGCTTTTTGCAGTCTTCAGCAGTAGATGCTTGAAAAATATCTCACTCATTCTTTTACAACACCTCTGATAAAAGGAAACAGATATTTGGATCATTGCTGAGCCCCTGCCAAAGGAAGGTGCTCACAGAAACTCTGGGATGGGAGAAGTGCATCTTGAGAAACCAAAGTAGCTGCTGTTCTGTAACAGCTCCCTGAGCTCCAGCTGCTGCAGGCAGTAATGAAATGTCTGCCCAGCCATAGACATAATGGCAATTAAATCATAATTGTAATCACAGATCTTAAGACATTAATTTCTAAAATAGACTGGACAGTACATGTACAAAATGATTTCTGCAGTCACCCAAGAATAGAAATGGAGTCTGTACTGTCAAAAGGAGAAGACTACAATTCTCAGACCAGTACCTGAGAATTCATCAGTGTCTGTTCTGCAACTTGAATGCAGGGAGCTGCTGCAAAACACCAGCTACTCTAGTGCCCCCCAGAGAGACTTCTTCCATCCCAAACACTTCATCAGAAGGTGCCTTTGTGGTTGTGCTGGAGATCAGACTTGGGTAACAGAACAAAAAAACCAGGTAAAAGTTATGCTGCAACATTACTGTAACAACTCTGTGATTCTTTAAAACAGAACACTGAAGCCTTCAGGGTTATTTAAGGAAAAATTAGAGTAAGAAATGTAACATCTTTAGCTACAGTAAAAGCCAACAAGACAGCCCATTCAGCATCAAATGATTACTTGCACATAGTAGTAAAACAGTTGCAGAAATTGTACAGTGACAGTAGCCAATGATTTTGAGATGGTACAAGTTACATCAACATAGAGAAACAACTTCACACAGTTGTGTTTCCCTGCAGAACTGCTGGCTCACATTAATGCTCTAAACAGGTCTCTGAAGTTGCCTGTGCTTCTTTTGTATATCCAGCTCTGCTTATGTGAAAATAGAGGAATTACAAGTGTCAGCAACACGGCATTTCTTTCTAGGCATCTCACTTGTGGGTTTTTAAGGGTGTGCTGTGCTCTAAGCTACTCTTCACTGGTCTGTCACCCGTTAAGACTTTAGTCTACAGCTAAACGTTAGAGGAAAAGAAAGCTCTGTTGGTAACCAGTATTTTGCTGTTCTCTCCTCTCAATAGCTGAGTGACAGAGACACAGAAGAGAAAAAAAGGATGCTTTGAGAAGGTGTTTTTAAGGTGGGGTGAGGTAAAGGAGGATACTGTTTGCCCTTTTGCCATATAGAGTTCTTTAACTAGAACTGATAATCCCAAAACAATTATGCAAGAATTCACCTTATCTGAAATCCAGTTCTCTTTTGCCAAAAGAACATCTGTAAGACATGAGCTCTGGGTGCACTGTTCCTCACCTATAAATGCCAAGTACATGTGTCCCTGCTTCAAAATGCAAAATCCCAACCAATCTGACTTAGGTGAAAAGACAGCCTAGCTATTCTGAATGCATACTTTTATTTGGCAGAAGTAAGTTACCTTCATTTCTGACTAGATATTGTTAATAACAAGCTGGATCCAGCATTCTCTGCTTCTCCTCTATCACAAGAAACAGATAGCTGGGATAGAGTAGGGATTAATCTTTAGAAGCTGCACTTTGAATGCTATTAGCAGCCACTACAGCATCCACATAGGTATTAGGGAATTAGGTATTAGGGAAGGAGAGGTGGTGGGGTGGCCCTGT
>VWZO01023717.1:0-11164 GCA_013396975.1 Bucco capensis
TCTTTTGGGGCATCTCAGGGACCATGGAGGGCGGACTAAGGGGGAGCGCATGCTTCTCCAAGCAACAGGTTAGCTCCCGAGACCTGGTGCCTGCCCCTCAACCACTGCATAATAAAGCATATTGTTAATCCAGATAAGTTTAGGTGAGCAGGATACCACAGTCTTTTTCTTTCAATATGACCTTTCAAACTAATTTTTCACTTCTTTTGTTCTCTTCCATGTTTTCAGATCTTCAACAGAGTAGAAGTTGAAGCACCTTGCTATTGTATAACTTTTGATAAATATAGGTCGTTTTTTGGCTATTGTGAAGTTGTGACCTTCCATTCCTCTCTGTTACTGAAAGTACAATGATTAAAAGGAAAATTAAAAGTGGAAGCAATAAATATCTCCATAAAACTTCTTTAAACTTATACATGGAATTATTCTGAGGTCTTCAGGACTACTTAATAGAAAAAATTCCACTGAGGCATTGAGCCCAAAAAATCAGGTGTTTTCACACAGTTTCTATACACTAAATCTAATTAATGAATTTACAATTCTAGAGCAGCTTTTTAGTGGAAATCTAAAGGAACTGTGAGAGTAAATGAATTTGACAAACAACAACATTTTCAAGACAATTTTGTGGAAATAATTTATTCTTTCACAACAAAGAGCCATAAAGAGTATCCTTTTCTTTAGTAGGATAATTTGTATTCCTGTAATACTAATTAAAATATCACATTGCTGTGTTTTTTTAAGTTACATTACCAAATAAGTACTAATTATTCCCTTTTCCATTGTCTGAACATCCTGAGCCATTTACAACAGAAATGGAAGAGCTACTTGAATAAATGATCTGTTTGAATTACTGAGAAGATAGTTAAAAACACAAAAGGAGTCTTCTTTTTTTTTCACATTTTCACTTGCAGTTATCCCCAAAGTTTGTGTGTACAATAAAAGATCATTCGACAAACACCACAGTAAAGATTAACCAGAGGTGGAGATATAAAATTTTTAGTTGTGTTTCATACAAACTGTGAATACAGTATAGTTACCTGGAGAAGTCTCACAATCAGAAATCTTAAAACATCATATTCTAGATGCACAATTTCATTGGAAAATACGTTTTATGATTATAAGGTGGAATGTGTTTGCTCTGAGGAACACAGATGCACCAAATGATACCAACAAAGAAAATAAAGTCAGCAAACTTGCCTATTCTGTTACGAATTGCTGAGTAACTATAATCACAAAGTAGTATACTACTGGCACCCTATGCCAGTGGCATTCATCAGGTAGATAAATACACCTATCATGTTTATATCTGCACATTTCTGGTAGTGATTGGCAAGATTCTCAGTAAGCGTGTGTGCAGCTTTTGATGCAGAGCTTGTATTAGTTATAATGCACACAAATACATATTGGGAAAGGATTCCACACGAATTCACAGAAACATAATCTCTTAACCAGCCTACATCTTGAGTGCTCCTTACAAGCCTATCAAGGATTTATGTAAAGCTTTAGGAAAAAATGTTTTTAGAAACCATTCTGCTCTCACAATAACTGTTAGCTAAAATCTTGAGCCCAGCATGCTAAGAGGTAACTAAACATACTTTACTTAACTGCTGTAGTTTAATAGAAAAAGATACAAAGCAGGAAATTGATAAATTTGTAAAGAGTTATCTAAATGAATAACTTTCATCATCATATTCAAGCTCATCTTCCTCATCATCTTCCAAAATTCCGTATCTAAATTTGCGATAAATTGTACCATCCTGGCCCATATATACAATGTCATCTTCCTCATCATCATCTTCATTATCTCGATCTCTATACTCAATCACTTGATCTTCCTGGTAACTGGGTCTATCATGGTAGTTGCTCATGTAGGTAGGCAAAGTTTTGGAGTGATCTGTCAGCTTCTCATACCCACCTCTACTGATAGTCTGAGTTTTGGCTCGTGATTTTCTCCAGATGTATACAATGGCTCCAATGACAAGAAGAAACAAAATACAGGTAATAACAAAGAAAGTGGTTTTGCTTTTCTTCTCAGGTGGTGGAGTGATTTGTAATACACAGTCATCTACCACAGCAGTTAAAAAAAAAAAATAAAAAAAATTAAATGAGCTTGTGTGCACGTGTATGGCAGGGAGCTATTTTCTTGAAAATCCCAGTGCAATGTGTAGGCTTGCTCACATTTTTAAATGCACTTGGCTGAATACCTTACTCTTCCAATTGCACAACTGTGTTCTTGTGTCTATAGTGTTACAATGAGGGGATAGCTATGCTTCTTTATTAGGTTAGGTTAGAAAGAAACAGAAAAGCTGACAAACACATGAACACATTTTGGTATGAGCTTAAAATGCAATGATTCAGATGGCTATCTGCTAGAACAAGCACTTCCCAGTCACCTGGTTTATTAAATGCCTGGTCATTTAACACAATAGCTATGAGTGAGAGAAGGTGTCATCTTCCACATTAGTCATTACTGCTGTTATTTGTGTAGTGCCCTTTCTGTTCTGGTGATGGAGCAGTAGAAATACACTGTATGCCTGCAGCTCAGCAGCACTTTTTTGCTCTATTCCCCTTTTGATTTTTAAATGTTAGCTTAGTCATAAAGCCCTACGGCACCAACACTGCTCTTCAGCATGGTCCTACCTTGTGTTTCACTGCAGTCACAGCACTCTGGTGTGCCTGATGGGTCAGAGTCACTGCAGCAGGGCAGGCAGCGGCTTTCCTCCAGGTAAAGCTGCATGCTGGCTGGGCAGACTGTGCAATTGAGAGGCCCAGGTCCCTTGCACTCTGTGCATGAGCTGTCGCATCTTTCACACTTGGGCTCGTCCTCCTTTAACACAGAATACAAGCAATGCACTTTTCATTTTGGATTCTTTGGACCTGGCAGTTTTGTCTTGTCATTCACTGTCTGGGTGTTCATGTCTGGGCTTTAAAAGTATCAATGGCGAAAGCAGGGAGTAGGAAAACTAAGATTTGGTTCGTGTTTCCTGTATTCTCAGTGCTGCTTGTAGGGAGAGCGGAGAAATTGTTGTAGGAGCTTAAGAGATCTCACATACCAAAACAGCAAAATAAAATTTGTTTGAACTGTAAGCTGTTTGGCCAGAAAGTGTGCTTTTATTTTGCTGGTCTCATGCTAGCAGATCTGTGCTTCTGTGGTAGTAATGATGGTTAAGTAGCCTTCAAGATGTGTACTCAGGCATATAAATAAGAGTAACTGACATGTGAGAAGCAACACGTAAAACTCTGGAATAAAAAAAAGGCAGGTGAAAGAATGAATTTCCTTTCTAACTTGTGAAGGAACAGAAATAAGGAATAAAGCTGACTGGAAATTTTCTAGCAAATCACATTTTTATTAGATCCATGGTGCTTTTGTTTTACAGAAACAGCTTAGATTCAAATATGATTCTCAAATTCCAGGTGGGCTCCTGGGAGCTTCTGTGTATAAAGAGTACCAGAAATCATTGCTGTCACGTCTACCTACTTGCAGAATGCTCTGAGCTCAGGTGTTTCAGGGCTTCCAATGTTCTCAGTTTCTGGCCTACTGGTTAAACATTGCTTTTTTTCTACCATGGGATCAGGACCCCATTTGCCCTTATCTGCAAACACCAAAAACCTTTAATCAAATTTGCTGTCAGACCTATGAGTCTGCTGGTCCTGAATTAAAGAACCTGGGCAAGATAGGACAGTCACAGCAGGAGATCCATTTGCTCAGAGTCAAAGCTCTCACAAAGAACTGCAGATCTCTGTGGTCCCCAGCTCTTAGGCTGTTTTCTGAGACTCACAGTTACGGCACAGCACTGCTAAGGGGATATTTCAGGCCAGAGACTCCAGAGTATACAGCATCTCAGACCAGCTGGCTTGCCTTTCTACTATATTCTTGAATAAACATCTTTGGAAGGCTATTGATGTGGAAATCTGGAAGTGGAGTGCCCAGACTTGTAGCACAGACCCAAACCTAATTTTAGTTCTAATCCACTAAGTATACAGCTCTGTTAACCTCAGCTTGTCCCTCCACAATCAGGAAAGAGATGTGATTTCTTACAGATAAAGCAGCAGAAATCCATTGGGAAATGTCAGTTATACTGGAATAAACAAATGCTGTATTACTAATATAGCTGGTTTTGTTGACATGGCTTTGGTATCATTGTTTGCAAAGTTGTGCCTTTATATTTACTGGTAGAGGATTACTCTCCAGTAGAAAATCCCCCAAAGAGAAACAATGCTTCCTCTGCCAAGAGAAGAGAAAAGTAAGCATAGTTAAAAACAAGCAACCTTGAAAACTTAAGAAAAGCATTCTGTGTCATTTGTGTTGTGTTCAGGAGTTAAAGTTCAACATACAAATCACAGGAGAAAATGCCTACAATTCGGTACCTCTTGTCCTGATGTCTCCTGGACTTTGTATTCACCTACAAGACAGTCTGAGTTGCACATTCCACCTAATAAACTGTAGCTCCACACACAAGATGTACAGCTGAATGCTCCCTTCCCTAAAAGGGCAAATAAAACAACATTACAACAGGGAAAAAATGTCATCTAACTTCCTTTAAAAATTATACTGACAATTACTACAAAAGAAAAGGGTATTTATCAACAGCAGTAGTTAGCAAGGAGGAAATCAGCAGGATGAGGCTGGAATTAGAAAGAGCTTGGGCCTAGCCTTGAGGTTTTATGTGTGCATAGAGTGTATTTCATGTTTGGTTTGATAATCATGAAAAGCTAAATGGGTCAGTTGTACAGGGAAACTGACACATTCAGGAAAATCAGCTAGGTCAGTGCACTGAGTAAAATTATGAGGAACCTTGGTCAAATGCTGTACTTCACAGAATCAATACTTATCAGGTTTGCTAAGTAACCCCTTTCAAACCACAATGAATTAAGGTGTTTTTATGTTTGAACAGCAAAATAAATTCTTCTCTTTCTGAAGACAGATGCTGCATGCAGTATTTCTGTGAAATATTGAAGTGAATGGTTTGTGTCGTGTTTTAAGATGCACCTGTCCATTTCCCAGCGTCTAGTCATTTTCTGCCACTGTCTGAAAGGAAGAGAATGGAAAGGCAGGTGGCTCACTTTAGCAGCAGTTAAACAGCTGAAGTTAGCATCTTTCTATAACCCTGTGAGCTGTGAATTCTCTGAGCAGTGCAGGGTTTACCTTCCTGCTCCTGAGAAAGAAGAGACACTACAACACTTCTCTGCTTGTACATCAGCAATGCAGATGCATTTCAGAACATCTACAAGTTTACTGCTTAGGACTGGCTTGTGTTTCATCTTAGCATCTGTGCAATTGCAGTAGAAAATCTGTTCTGTAGTGTTTAACTCAAAGAAAAAAATCAATGGAAGCAGTCTGTAAGTTAAAATGACTATATTTTGTCCCAAATCCAAACCAAATTCTGTTACTTGTTAAAATGTTGTTATGCAATTACATTTTAATAGTTCTTGAGGATGGCATCACTCTAAGAGCAATTTCTGCAATTTTAAATATTGTTATGATGCATTTAGCCATTTGTGCTACCCATAATATCCACTATCCAGAATAAATTTTGAATGTTACAATATTGTGTTGTGTAAGCTGCAGAGTGGTGCCTGTTATCTATCTTCTCATGGTATTCAGGATAGAAAAGTACACCAAGTGGATCCAAGGAGATTAATGCTGCTTGTTTCAGAACTGGATGAATTAGGGAAAAGAGCAAGTTGAATACCTAAGTGTGCCACAGAACAAAACAGATGGTCTCTCAAAGTTAACTTTGAAAAATACATACTTAACCTGTATAAAAAGCATCAGACATCACTGCATTTTTTTTTCTTGCTTTTTACCCTGAATATATGCTTTATAGCTGTTTCTGCTCCTTACTCTGTGAAGATGTGTGGTTGGATTTAGGTTTCTTGGCTTTCACAGAGTAAAGCATAGTAGGACAGCCCAAAGAATGAAATATTATTCAGTCATTATCCAATGTTTGTGGGAAAACGAAAGCTCAGTTCTGGAATCAACAGAACCTTTTTTTTTTTTTAATTGATAAGCATCTTTGTGACAGGCCTTGCTGAGGGAAAATTCATTACTCTTGTCCATCTTCCCCCCCTTCACTGACTATGCACTGGAACTTGGTCCCAGCTCTCCTTGTAGGTGACTGCCTGACTGCCTTTATGCTTGTGCTCCGTGGCTAGAGGCAGCCCTTAGGGAGCTTGGCAAGAATTCATTTCCTTGCTTTGATCTCAATCAACCAATAGTCTAAAAGTAAGGTGGCAGCATGGAGCAGGCAGCACAGCAAGTCACCCAGGGCCAGGGAGAGCCTGGCAGCCCCAGTAGAGGTCTGTATCATCCACTGCAGCTACTTAGGTCATTGACAGGTTGGTAGCACTCTATGTGATATGTGTCTCTTTGTGAAATATTTTCAAATATTGGAACAGAGAGAAGAAAAAAGAAAAAAAATAGATAGCACATGTTTTGATAATCCTTCTTTTGGTCAAAGCAGAGCATATGCTTGTACCTTCACAAGTTCGGCAGGAAGGGTGACATCTTTCACAGACATTGTCCTTGCTTTTGTAGAAATACTCAGGACAAGAACTAACACATTCATTCTTGGAGCGCAACAAGTAGAAATATGTATCACAGAGAAGACAGTCTGTGGGCTGAGGTCCCATACACTCCTTACAGCCCTTATGGCACCTCTCACATGATCCGGTAGTGTTTTGTGCAGAATACCTGGAACATATTAGATAATCATGGCTTTACAGGAGAACAAAACCATCCCTCATCCTTAGCTTTTACTGTGCTTACATCAATGTATAAAAGTGATATTGATGTCATCATAGTAAACAAACATTTGCAGTTGTAGTGAAAATAGAATTAATTTCCCTGATTCCCATCGTCCTCTAAAGGCAGACATTGTAAATTGAGGGTATATAAAGAAAGGCTTTCTAAAATCTGGGGTGAATTCAAAGTAAATATATAAATAGGCAGGGCTCAGAGAACCTCAGATCTGTTTTGACTCTGCAAGAGATACCCTGGAGATGTTGGATAAGCACGGAATATCTCACTGCTCCTGCTGACATGCTGTCAGATGGAAATTCAGAAATTGCATATTTCCTTTCAGTGCACAAACAGGCTTAGCCAATGCATACCAGCAGTGGAACAGTGTTCACCTAAGCTGTGTCAGGGAAAAAGAATTGCTGTACTTTGGTACTGTTGATGTGTGGTCATTACAGGCTTCCAATTTAACAGGATGATAGCTCAATGCACCAATGTGATGATACTGTACTGTAAAATGAAATGGACTTGCACTAGAGGGCATAGGTCCACTTCCCAAATTTGAATTTCTGAGATATATTCACAACAACACACTGAATTCACGTTTTGAAATTAAATGGATGCATATCGATGAAGCCGCTAATTAAGAGTCTTCAGTTGAAAGGTGTTTTTATGGTTGATTTTGTATAAACATTCATTCAATGCAAAACAAAAGTGATGTCGTCCAAACTTCAGGTTAAGTGGAGGCTGCAAGGATGCATGAATGAAATCACACAGCTTCCTGTACTCAAGCTGACTAGCAGATAACTTAGTATATTTATTCTGATTCACAGTGTTTTGTATAAACATAACCTAAGAGCATCCTTGAAGTGTAAGAATGGCCACACCACACCAAGCTGGTCCCAGTCTGGGCATCAGCTTTACAGTTTTCTACTGTGACGGGAAGTTTTCTTCCACTTTTGTACTGAGACAACATAAGAATTTTTTGTGTGAAAATAGAATTCAGTTCTCTTTCACTCTGAAGCACAATAGGGCAGAGTGATTTAGTTTATTAAACCACTCCCTGTGATGTAGCTCTTTGTTAAAGATCTTGGACCTTACCCTGCTGGACACTGGTTTACACATCCTTTTCCTTGTCTGTACCAGCCCGGTTTGCAGAAGAGGCACTGTGAGCTGTGTTTGCCAGTGCAAGTGAAACACGCCCTGTGACACGGGGAGCATTGTCCCTCATCGCTGTCTACATAATACCCGTCTGGGCATGTTTCAACACAGGTTGTATCTGCACAGACATCAAAGAAAAACGTGTATTAAGTAGTTACTCCTATAAAACATCTCATACAGCTCTGCTAGAGCAAACTCTTTGAGAGCATGTACTAGAACAAGAAAAGAGAAAGTTAGAATGTAGAAATTATTTTTTTGTTCTTCTAAATCGTGTCAGTTCATTAGTCTTATTTTCTGCATTTTATGTGCATTAGCAGTCTCTTCAGACCATTTTTTGTCTTTGTGAAATATAAATGCACAATACATAACAATGAACAGCAGCTGTGACTTCTGTCAGAATATACAAAAGAAATAGTAATAAGCAAACTTCTTATATGTGTTCCCATTTTCCTTAGCTGTCACTCTAAGCATCAACCACATTGCATTCTGTGTATGTGGTGAATCTAATGGTAAATCTGAGATTTAATGATATTTGTTCATTGTTTTTTTACTACCATCTGCAGTTGCTAGTTCATGTTAAGGGAATAAATGCCTGTAATACTGCCAAATGTACCAGGTACATACCACTTTTCCAATTATATTTCAGTGGGTCATGAGACTAGGGGTCTTGAAGGAGAAGTTAATGACTGATGCGACTAACTGCAAGTGCATCAGATTAAGAGAGCTGTGATTACTCAGTAGTAGCTAGTACTCATTATCTAGCTTGTCTTTACAGTTTTGCTGCTTGGGCTGCAACTGGGCAAAGGAAGATTCTTGCCCTCATTTCTACTTTTCCTGCAATTCTTTTGTCACTCCATGATGCTTGTTTACATACTTCCATCAACTTCCTAATTGTAAGCTGAATATTTTCATAAAAAGATCGGTCTGATGGAAGACCTCAGAAATTTAAGAATGCAAAATCTGCATCAGAAGTAGACTCAAAAAGCTGAGGTTCAATTTTATATCAGACTTTCCCTTCATGAAAGATCACACTAATAGGTTTTTCTCCTGAATATTTTCTTTTTTTTTTTTTAAATATACTAAGAAGTAAAATTTAAATTCTGTGATTTTTTACTTTTTACCAATTTGTTTCTGAAACAATCTTTTGCACCAAAGACAGAAAAGTAGTTGTGCACCTCACCTCAGCCATCCACTAGATACTGACTTAGTGATCCATGAACAAATTTCTAACAGCTCTACTTAAGTATTTTTTGCTCATCACAGCTCTGCATGGATTAAACAAGTCAACATGAAAATATGAGTTCTTTGTGTGTATATTGAAAAATAAAAAGTAAGTCTATCACTCTTGTCTTTTTAAGTTTTTTATAGGAAACAGCAGGAATAATACATACAAAGTAAACGAAACAGAAGTTTTGTTTAGCCATGGAATTTATTGCTACTTAGAAGTCCTGCTTTGGTCCCTAGGAATGGCAAGACCAGTCTCAGAAAGAGTTTCCGAGTAGCCCTGCAGAAGTAATTATTGCTGCACAAGCTATCTATGTGTCAAGTCTACTTTGTAATATTTAGATTCACTGAAACAGCCAATAAATATGACAAAAACGTGCCTATTTCATGTTTTCAGTGTAGAATAACATGTAGAGGCAGGAGCAAGACACTTACTGAGAAGATAGTGGTTATTTGCACAGCTAAGACACTGGTGTTCAGTGGGCCCTGAGCAGTGGAAGCATTTCTGATGACAAGGCTTGCAGGCCTTAGTTTTCTCAATGTAGTACTCGGTGCGAGAGCAGTATCCAGATGATACACAGTGCCCATAATGGTTCAGCATCAGGCCATTTCTACAAGTAAGGCAGGCAGTGGGAGTAGAACAAGTCTGGCATGTCCTGTTGCATGCTGAAATGAACAAAAAGGAGGAATGTCACCATTTCTTTTTGCATTTCAGATTGTTATTTCAGCTTTAAGGAGCAGCCATCCTCTCAGCGTGAAAGGCTGAGGGAAACAGGGACGTATCTCTGCTTTGGCATAGTCAAACATTTTACTGTTTTCAGTCTCATGCAGGCAGTTCCTTAGGTTTCCTTTTGCACTGCCACTGCTTTGATTGAACAGTGGTTTTCAGCATGCTGCCTCCAGCAGTACTCAGCAATTTACCAGAGTGGTTGCCCATAATATTAAACACATCTAACTTTGCTGCCCTGCCTTGCTCTCAGCTTTCTCCTGTGTTTATCGTTCTAAGCTATACCTTGTTGTTTTTCAGCATTAACTATCTCCTCTGTTTCCAGTACACTGATGGTGACATTAGCCAGCACATACAGAGGTCCTCTGTGGATAGTCTTTAACCAGACCCACTTCTAGCTCAATACTGTTCTGGGGAAAACAACAGCTGCTAACCTTGACAGTCTTGAGTGGATTCTTCATAGTAAGTCCCTTCAGGGCACTCTTCAAAACACATGCCACTGTAGAGGACAAAGGAGTCAATGGTGCACTCAGTGCAGTCATCCAAATGTGGCCCATTACAATCCTTGCAATCCATGTGGCAGGGAAAGCAGTGCTTGTCTTCAGCATAGAAGTGAGAAGGACAGTCCTGCACACACTTTCCCTTGTGTAGGAAGAACTTGTCCATGCACTCTACAAAAGACATCAAACAAGAGGGAAGCAAGTGGGTACTGAATTCCGATCTCTGTGAGGAAACAATAAATCCTGTGATGCCTGTCATAACAGGATGTGAGAGGACAGCTTGGAGAGGTAATGCTTTCTTTTTCAACTCTTTTCCCTCCAAACTACCCATAATGGCCCAACCCTTACGCAGCATCTTCTGTGTTACAAGATACTGAGAAGCAGAGTCACTAGTTAGCTTTGCTGATATTAACCAAATCATGCTGCCACTGAATCATAGAATTGTCGGGGTTGGAAGGGACCTTAAAGATCATCTAGTTCCAACCCCCCTACTACTATGGGCAGGGGTACCTCCCACTAGATCAGGTTGCTCACATCTGAATCCTGACCTTAAAATCTACCAGGGATTGGGCTTCGACCACCTTTCTGAGCAACTTGTTCCAGTGTCTCACCACCCTCATGGGGAAGAACTTCTTCCTAACATTCAACCTAAATCTCCCCTCCTCAAGCTTGTATCAATTCTCTCTAGTCCTATTGCTGCCTGACATCCTAAAAAGTCCTTCACCAGCCCTCTTGTAGGCCCCCTTCAGACACTGGAAGGACACAATAAGGACTCCTCTGAGCCTTCTCTTCTCAAGACTGAATAATCCCAACTCT
>VWZO01023766.1:0-15794 GCA_013396975.1 Bucco capensis
CTGGGCCAAGGGCTACTGCATGAGCAATCTCACATTTGATTTGTTCAAAGGCTTCTTGTTGTTCAGTGGAAATCGTTCTTATGGGTCACTAGGAAGAGAGGACTTACAATCTGGCTGTACTCTGGGATGTGCATTCTTCAGAAGCCTACAGCACCTAGAAAAGCTTGAGTTTCCATCTTGCTTGTTGGTGGGGTCATTGCTGTTATCTTATTGATTACCTCTGTTGGGATCTGACGGCATCCGTCCTGCCACTTCATCCTCAAGAACTGGATTTTCTGAGCAGGTCTCTTGACCTTACTGTGTTTTACAGCAAAGCTGGCCTTCAGGAGAATCTGAATGATCCTCTCCCTTTTTAAAGGCTTCTTCTGCTGTGTCCTCCCATACAATGATGTTGATGTGCTGCAGATGTTCTGGAGCCTCACCCTTCTCTAGTACAGGTGTGGATCAGTCCATGACAGATGGTGGAACTGTGCTTCCACCCCTAGGGAAATCGGTTCCATGTGTACTGCACACCCTTTCAGGTGAAAGCAAACTGTGGCCTACGCTCTGTTGCTAAAGGAATGGAGAAGAATGCATTGGCAATATCCATAATGGCAAACCGTGTTGCTGCCTTGGACTCCAGTTCATACTGAAGTTCTAGCATGTGTGGCACAGTGACTCGGCAGTGGGGTAACTTCACTCAAGCCACGATAGTCCACAGTTAATCTCTGTTCTCCGTTAGACTTATGCACAGGCCAAATGGGACTTTTGAAGGGTGAGTGGGTTTTGCTGACCACCCCTTGGCTCCCCAGCTCATGGATCATCTTGTGAATGGGAATCACAGAGTCTCAATTTGTTTAGTACTGCTAGCAATGCACTGTTGAGGTAGCAATCAGTCAACTTGTCGAGCCTTGACAATGTTGAGGTGCTGTTCCTCTGCCTTCAAGAGTCCTACAACAAAAGGGTTTTCTGTCAGTCCAGGCAAAGTGTTCAGTTGTTTAATCCTCTCTGCCTCGGCAGCAGCAATTCCAAAGGCCTATCGATGTCCTTTTGGGTCTTTGAAGTACCCATTCCTGAGATAATCAATGCCCAGGATACATGGGGCGTGTGGGCCAGTTACAATGGGGTGATAGATTCTGGCTGCACATGTCCTGATGACATTAAAGTACATTGAGCACCAGTATCAACTAAAGCCTTAAATTCATGTGGTTCTGATGTGCCAGGCCATTGGATCCACACAGTCCAGTAGACCCTATTGTCCCTTTCCTCCCCTTGGCTGAAGGCAGGGCATCTCTAATCCTGGTCATCACAGCTGTCCCTGTATGCCCATGAATCCATCCTGGAGGTACCTGTCTGGTTTGTTTTGGCCCTGGCCCACAGGAAACTGGCACTGCACTCACTCTTGCTGACTTCCCTCTGGCATTTGCTTTCTCTTTCAGTTCCTGTACTTGGAGTGCTAGGACACAGGTAGGTTTCTTCTTCCACCGAATTGTGTCTTCCTCATGGTCCAGTAGGAAGTACCAAAAGTTGGTTTGTGGGTAGTAGTCTCTTTCCTGGGCTGGGGGGGGCATCTGTTTCTGATTTTGGGAATTCTGGTTTGCACGGATACCACACAGAAACATTTCTCCCTTGTCTTCTCTTAAGTATTTGGTGGTTGTCTTTGATTTTAGTAAGCATCTCCTTGAAATTCCAGAAGTCCTCGGCCAGTTTTTCCACAGATGATACCTGGGTTCGGGATGGAGTTTAGATAGTGTCCTGATATGCCTGCAACTTTCTTGCCGTGGTGCCCACTGTTTTCTGTCCTTCAGCCCACTGCAGTCTAGCTGGAAAGTGTGCATACATTTGTGGTCCAAGTCATGCAAGTTTAATACACATCTGGGTGTGCACCTAACATTGTCAGGACTCTTGGAGTCTGGCCTGTTGTTGGAGAAGAGTATATCGAGCAGAGCTAGCATTCTGAGTCGTTGAATCCCCTGTTCTGTGGTCTTCCAGGGGCCTTGTTGCATCTGCAGATGTTCTTCCCAGAGGTCTCTCTCTCTCATACTGACTAAGAGGGATTTCCAGAGGCTGAGAGGTTCTCTTATCTTTACAAACCCCTGGTCAATACCTGCATCCCGGGACAGGGATCCCAGATGTCTCACTTCGGTACAGTCCAGGATAGTACTGTCACCAGAGGTGTCCCAAACGCAGAGCAGCCAGGTCAATATGGGCTCATCTGGTCACTCAGTGAGGTCTTTCCTTACATTATGCAGCACGTCTAAGGACAGGGACTTGGTGATGATTTCAAGCTCTTGATTCCTCCACTGGTTGTGAAGGCCCCATTCCCTATCCTTGTCAATTCAGCATACCAACTTGGTTTTATACCTTTTCTTTTGTACGGGGGCAACTGCTGCTGGCTGTGGCTGCCCCTCTGGTTTGGATGGGGGCTGGACAATTGTAATGTCCTTTGGTTTTCCTGCTGCACTATTTCTCTTCCCCTCTGACTGTAGGTGGTGCTGCGCAGTTAAGACCATGGTGCATTAAGCTTTGGCTAGGGTACGGCTCATGGCACTGAGCTGGCCCTCTCTGGAACTGATAAAGCAGCTTTCCCTTAGGCACTCTGCTACTTTACTAGGGGTCTGAGTTTGGTCAGAGGAGAGCTTCCAAACTATTATTGCAGAATATTCCTTTAACACTCAGCCCATCTCTTCCCACTCCCACATACAATCAGGGTGGTTCATATCTGGGGCAGTCTGTTGGGCAGTGTTCTCAGTCTCTGGAACAGATCTTGGGGTAGCATCCCAAGGAATCCTTACCCTGCTCTTAAATACTAAGCAGACTGTATAGAATAAACTTGATCAAGTCATAAGCAAGAATATAGCCTCTTTGGCAGTTAGGGGAAACCCTAAATTCTCACAGATTCCACTACCAGGTAGGGTGGCATTGTTGATAAACCCATGAAGGTAACAACCTGGGTCCTAGCAGTCAGAGAACATTAAGTACTCCAAAAAATTTCAGTGTCTTAAATGTTATCGTGCCACAGACCCATTTCAAACAACATATTATTAAAGCAATCCTAGTCCACCTTCCTCCTTTGCAGAAGAGGATTGCCAGAAGTGCATATGGTAGTGTATGCATAACTAGGTGCCCCACCATAAACATATCAGCATTGTTACCGAAGTTCTATATATACAATGCTGAAATATTTTTATCAGAGAAATTATTCTTTTCACTTGTCTCTTGAGTCCCACATTGGGCGCCAATCTTGTCTCAGTTTGAGACAATTTGGAGGGGGAGAGGCCCCGGATGGAAGCCTCCCCTCCTCCTTCCTCCCACTGAACACCCCTAGGTCTCTCCAACACAGAGTGAGAGCAAGAGAGAGAGAGAAGGAAACCAAACACGCCCAAATGCAAGTGAAAAAAATAACTTTTACAAGGAGAACATTAAACAACAGTATTGACAAACACCTCCCAGCCCACCAAAACCTGGCAGAAATAGGGTCAGCGATGGGGTGAAACCGCAGCCATGCCGAACCACGTGGTTGCCAGCAAGCCGAAACCACATGGTCACTGCTGAGCCGAAACCACGTGGTCACTTCCAAGCCAAAACCATATGGTCCCTGCAGTGCCAATCTGCTGGGGTGGGTGGGGGCAGCAGTTCTTGGTTGTAGCAGTTCCAGGTGGCAGAGTCCCGTGGAGTGAGGGAAGGAGACCTTCCTCCTAGGACAACTGAGCACAACCCCATCTCCAAGCCCCTTCCCACAGTCCAAAAACAGCAGGCATATTTGGGGAAAAAGGAAAAGTGGATACCAGAGTCCCTTGTGTAACCCGGAACATATGCATTCTTTTGAAACGTGTTAAAATTCTGTTTTAAACTGGATTTTGCAGTTGCATTAATAGCAAGAATTGTTAGAAGCAATCATTAAAAATTGGTAATTGTATTCTTACTGTTTCTGTTATTTTAGCTTTTGACATAGGGTCCTCTTGAGCTATTGGCAGCTTATGAATTTTGACTTGAGCAGACTTGTTCCAACATGAAAAATTCTTTCTTGAAGCTTTTTGTCTGTTTTGGTTAGAGTACTGCTTGTCACTTAGAAAAAAAGATGTTAGAAAATGAGGGTTTAATAGGATTACAGGTATTTCAGTTTAAGGAATACTAGTACTGTACTTTTCACTTTGTTGTATTAATAAGAACTGCACATAGAATACATAATGAGTAGCGCAGAAAATTGTTCCAACCAACTGTTTACTTTTTCTTAAGGTAAGCATCTGCTTGGAGTGCAATAGCAGCAAATTGCGTGGATTGAAACGAAAATGGATTCGTTGCTCAGCACAAGCAACAGTCTTGCATCTAAAGAAGTTCATTGCCAAAAAACTTAACCTTTCTTCTTTTAATGAGGTAATGTATTATTTTTTAAATGATTTTGCAGATATAAAAACTTTATGAAAAATTGTGGGATTGTTCCCTGGCAAAGGAATGTCGTTTAGTCTTATTTTCATAAAACAGAATCATACACTCTTTTTTTGAATTATATGTTACCTAGTTGTTTTCTTGTTCTTTCTTGGGTCTATACAGGACTTGCCAGTTAGTTTGCAGTGCATCTTTTTGTGATCGTATGTAAACAGTTGAGCTAAAAGCCTTGGTTATGTCTTTTCACATGTGTTGAAAGAGGCTCCGGCAAGGTGCTTTGATTGACAGCTTGTAATCAGAGATACATCACCCTTTAAGAGATTTCCCCGTCAGTGCAGAGGACAGGCAGTAACAAACATTCTAACACTACTGAGGTCAATCTTAAGAGAAAATCACCACAAATAGTTTGTTCATTACGATGGTCTCACTGAAGCTCAATCTGAACTTGCTTACTATGATGACCAGCTTGTTATCAGATACCTGTTTCCCTTGATTTTCAGGGAACACTTGAAAAAATGGAAAGAACGTATGGTGAAAGGTACAGAAAGGAAGGCAATTCTTTGCACTTCTCCTAGTTCAGTTTCATAATTAACAGTAGCAAACATATGAATGCAGCCTGTGTTTGCCACTTTGCTAGGTCTTGGTCACAGACTCTAGGCATCTCAATTGACTCTCATCCTGACATCTCCCAGCTCCACATTATGTCACTGATTCACCTAATTTCATTAATTTACATTCAAATGAGATCAGCTGCTTTCCAATTCAATGTGTCAACACCTTTCTGCCCAATTTTCAGCAGCCAATTTGGATCTGTATCACTTTTCCTTCCTAGCTTCTCTACACTTCAATACTCTGTCTTGTGGTTGGAGTGTATCCGAAAACTCTACTAGTCTTCCTGAAACAAAACTGCGTCTTGTCCTTACCTGGCTTGGAAGTGGAGACTTCTGGCTATAGCCCAGCAGCAACATAGCAACTATCATTGATCAAAAGCAGATATTTTTGTGTGTTATTTAAGCCCTCCATTCTACTGTGCTGGTCTGTGATTTAAAAGCCTGCTTAGCTTTTACTGAAGGAAGAAACTTTCAGAAGTACTGTTTTTTGCTTTATTATCCTTCCCTACCTTCTTAAAGGGTACATAAATTGTGGTGTATTTGGTGTACCAGCACCAAGTAACAGGTACATAGTAGAAGGATTTTAAGTTTCTGTGCACTTGGTTGCTTGCTATAGACTATTGCAGGTTTGAGTTTTTGTGAAAGAGATAGTTAGATAATCCATGAAAGTAGACTGCATGCACATTCAGGCCTTTCTGGGTTGTGTGGTAAGGTATATTGTATTATATATAAGCCACCTTGGTGGAACTTACCTTTTCCGTGCATGTTCCCTCTTTTAGTTTATGTTCAACTACTGTAGTTCAGCTGATTACTAGTCATATGACCTTCATGTTTTTATATTTATATCCTCACAGTTTCTAATACCAAGATCTTTCAATGCTGAGATAAAAGAGTAAAAATAGCTACTGAGTACCTGCAAAACCCCCATAAATATAGCCTATAAGGGAGGTGGCAGACAGTTTCTTAAACATAAATTCTTGTAGCAGAAAGCCACTTGGCTTGTGTTTTGTAAAAAATTTTCATAATATATTAAATGACAGAGCTGTTTTTGAGATTTATGAATCCTGTCTCCATGAAAACTGTGTTGGGCCATTTTGAAAGCATCTAAAGCTTTCAGGAAAGGGCAGTAGTACTGTTGGGAAGCTAAAGCAAATAGCTGAGTCCAGTTCACACAGTATTTCCTGGGTGGGCACAGACATAGTCTTTCAGCACTTTATGTTGAGAAAAGACATTCTGTTTCCTTTCCTGGTAAGACTTGTCTGCGGAACAATTGGAAGATGGACAATTCTAGTGTCTTCAGAGAAAAAAAATCTTGTCAAATGTTTGTAGTATTATCTAAAATACGTTATTTCACATATTGTGTCCCAGTGAATTAACTGTCATCTTTTTTTTGCCAGCTGGACATATTATGCAATGAAGAGATTCTTGGCAAGGACCACACGCTCAAATTTGTAGTTGTTACTAGATGGAGATTTAAGGTATGACACGTAAATCATGAAGTGGCCAAATAAATGTTTATAAAATAGGCACCATTTGCAACTATACTGCAGCAACTGCAAACTTGATAAAAAGACACTTCAATAAATATCCACTACAGCATCTTTAAACACCAAGTATTAATTTTGTTTCCAATAAAATGAAGGAAAGAGGAATTAATTACAAGGGAAAGAAGAACACAGTATCAACTGTCAAATTGTTACCAAGTCCGGCAAAGGAAGTATTTTTGCCTATTTCAGGTAAAAATGCTTTTAATCCATGTAGATGGGGAAATTGTGATGCAGAAAATGCAGACATTTTCAAAACAGTTATTTCTGTAGCTCAAGAAAGCCATTTTGCTTCTAAAGGAGAAGCAGTAGTTGCAATGATTGTCTTAGTTAAGGAGATTCCTAGCAGCATTTAGTTGGCATAAGCAAGGCTGGTTGAAAATGTTGAGTTCATCTTTGACTTCCTTGAAGCTGAGAGTAAACAGTGGGGCATTCATTCTGAATATTAGTTGTCACATTAATAATGGCAACTCAAGTGAAATGGGTGTAAGAACAAATTGCAGCACTGAAGATATTAGGGATATTTGAACTAGCATTTAGGATTCATAATGGACTAGCAACATAGTCTGAGCTTATAGCGTACACTGAAGTAGAACCACTTAATGGCTTTGGATGCATATTTAGAAAAGATACAGGTACTGAGTAGGTTAGCATTTTTCTGTATCTGTGTAGAAAAATAATTGACTTGCATAAGGGTCACAGGATAGAATTCAATCATCAGTCTTTGAAATGCACAGAGGTCATGAGTGGAATGCTACTGGAATCTGTTTCATATTATGTTCCTGAATGACCCGGAAAGGGATTTGTATAGTGCAGAACACTGACAACACTGGTTATTATAGTTAATACAGATTGATGATAAAGGATTGAAGCAAGCTTTTACAGTTCTGACTGACAGGTTAGAAGGTGATTAATGAGCACCTTAAGTTATTTGATAATATAAAAGGATATAAAGCAAATGTTAGGGAATTTTATGGGCGAGAAAGAGAACCAAACAATAGCATCAAATTTATATGTATCTGTACAAGTCTACTTTTAACCTTTATCATGGAAATCTATGCAGTTGTGAGTCACTTGGAAAATAGAACTCTAAACTACCTTCTCAAGTGAAAGAGATGGGGATGTAAAATGAAACAGGGAGGTAGGAGGTCTAGAACAAAAAAGAGGAAGCATTTCTTTATGTGAGACACAGTGCTCCTTGGTGCAGGATGTTGTGGGCGTTACAAGTTTACTGGTTCGTAAAAAAACAGTGGATACATTCACAAAAGAGGAATCAAGTGAGAGCTGTTAAATGCGAAATACCATGTGCTATTAACAGTGCTTTCTAGACATCTGCATTTTCCCCCTTACTTACTATTTTCTCCCATTTTTCCCTTACTTAATGGATTTTCTGAGTTAAACAAACCCAGCAGAACTGATTTTAAGATTATCAGCTCCTGAGACAAAAGGGAAAGGATTCTTCAGCTCTTCTTTGAGCTCCACGAATGAAACTACATCTTTTCGGTGAAATTTTGACAGGTCATATAGCTACTTTATGAAACAGAATTTAGCCTACTGAACAGATTAGTGCTGGGTGTGTTTCTTAACTTTTCTGGTATTTCTGTGTTGCAGAAAGCGCCTCTACTGCTACATTACAGACCCAAAATGGACTTGCTGTAAGAGAACTATATTGTCCTTCTGGACAAAAGTTTTTGCAGAGACTATCATATGGCACCTTCGTAGTGCATCACTAATCACATGACTCAAACCAGCTGAATGATTTTTGAAGACTGAAGGGCTTTCATAGCGGACTATCCTTCTGAATATTTCTTCTGGGGATGTGTTACTTAGATTTCTGGACAGAAAATATTTGTACTTTTTTTGTACAGAAGAAAGAAATTGCAACTCAGCCAGACACTACCAGCACTAAGTTTACAGATACTGAAGACACTTCACAGTTCCATGTAGCTCAGCCTGATTTAGCTCTACATTTACAAAGAAGTTAGAATGTTGTGGAGTGATTTTAAAAAGTTGCTTTTGACTCCAAGTTGCATTTAATTAGTTTTGACATTCTGAGTCTTTAAAAGTTATATTTTTGCAAAGTGTCTTACATAATGTGCTTGATGGCATTGGCTTTATTCCAGTTATTCTGTAATGCATTGAACATACATAATGATACAGTTATCATACATAATGATAAATTATTATGCTCCACTGAAAACTTTTGAAAATCTGGGAAACCATTGTTTGTCATTTTTGCCCAGTTACTGCTTTCCCTCACTTGGTGTTTTAAAAAAGTTTTGATACTCCTCTATGCATTTTGATTTGTTAAGATTAACAGAAATAATTTTGGTTGATTTTAAAGATACTTTGCTATGGCATCCATGGCACCACATCATGACAAATACTCAAAAATGCTAGAATAGTGAACTTGTTAAAAGTAAACATTTCTTACGTAGTTGTGGCTTGCAGAAATCAGTTTTGAACTTGGAATTTTATCTCGCTATGAAACACTGGCTCTTGGGCAATTTTGGGTGATATTGCACAGTTTTAATTTCACTGCTTGAAAATTCTTCAGCTTATTATAATCAGCTCTATATTTCCTTTACTTGTTTTCTTACAAAACTGTAGCATTTTCTTTGGCACAGTTCCTAGCCATCTTGGGGTGGAGAAGGGGAGGAGCAGGTCAGATAAGATTTTGGCACCTTCTGGCCTTAACTGATTATTTTGCTTGAATCAGCCCCAATAGATGCAAGGGTGCCTGTAAGTATTTGTGCATACATCTATACACACATATAACTATATATGTTATAGAAAGCACCCTCAAAGCACTTCTTCATAGGGTTTGCTGCACACCTTGTAAGGGCTTTTGAAATAGTTGGCTTTTTAAAAACAGTAGTTGAAAGTGATTTCTGCAAGCTGTGTACAGTATAGCATTTATGATTATGATGTATAGTATAGCATGTATGATTGTGAGAGTATTTGTCTGGCACACTTGTCAAGTCACTGAAAACAGATTATACAGTATTAATGGCAGCTGGAAATAGTTAACTTTCTAATTTTTCAAAGAATTTTCCATTCAGCTGCAAAAATGCTTCTTCATATTCCTATTATCAAGTCTTGTAATTTTTTGAGAAATTGTCTTTGGATAAAACCCCAAGTTTGCCTGTAACTGTCCTGCTTCCTCTAGCTGTGCTCCTTCCCCTCATCTTCTACAAAGTATTACTTTTTACAAGAAGCAGATATTGCAGGAGGTTTATCCAAGCATTTTAAATCCTATTCCTCTTTTTGAGTTTTTAAAGCACCACATTCCTCAGCATATGTCCCATAATTTCCTTCTTTGGAGTCTTCAGTCTTCCTTTCTCAGCTCTGCTGTCGCGGAAGGGATGCTCCAATTTCTGTTTACCTTTGAAAACAGGATTTCTCATTTTTAATTGGTCACAAATGTCAATGGGAAGGTAATCAAAAAAGTATGTGAACAGACAATGAAAGGGAGCCAACTGAACTGTGGAGATTGTCTCACCAAGGACAAAATTTGCAGCTGTCCTTGGAGATGAAGGTATAGGATAGCTGTGTTTGAATGCTTGGGTACTGCAGAACTCCATATCCAGGTTGGATGGCTGGGTTTGTGTGTGAGGTGTGTGTGTGCATGCATATGAGCAATGGAATTGAACTTCGCTCTGGCTTTATCTTACGGTTTATGGATTCAGATAAATGTATGTTACCCCTTTTTTTCTGTCTTTAACATTACTTGAACTAGTAGAAGCAAACAAATGGGATCATGAATCTACTATTTTTATAATCTTTAAACAAAACAGTGAATGCAGGTGGAATGAGTGTGTACACAAACTGACATACTGGGACTTTCAGGAGTTTCTGTGGTTGTTACTGTCCTGGCGTAAATAAGGGACTGTCTTTAGCCACTGAGGCGCTGAGAATATGAACAGGGCTGTAAGTGTTCAGCTTCTGTGCACCATAAGTATACAGACACTGACTGTACCTGATGTAGACATAAAATCAAAGCTGCCAGGCAGCATTCTGATTAACCACCTTAATCAGGATAGATATATACATAAATATATATATATGTAAGATCTGTCTACCTCAGAGTGCATGTATTGCAGAAAATTTTTGTACGGCTAGGTTTTGATGCAGTACTGTTGAAGTACATTGGGATTTTAGTACTTTATTGTGTACTTGCACAACTGAGAAATTGGTTCTGAACATGCAAATTCAGAAGCCTTTCAAATTTCTCTTGCTGTAAAAATCTACAGTACAGAGCATACATAAGTTTATAACCATCTTTAGAATCATCTGAATTTGTAATGGTGCTACCAATATATTGCAAACTATTTATACCTATATGGATACATAAATTCAAGCCAGTATTAATATCTACAGCTGGGGGTTTTGCTTATAAGTTTGTGTAACTGCTTTTGCAATGTGTTTAATCTGATAAAGCCTCACCAGTAAAAAGAAAATAAAAATACAAAACCACCCAGGTTTTTTATAAATCACATAACACAACATTTTCATTAACTCTTTCCCTCAGGAGACATGTGACTGTGTCTGGTCCATATGTTTATTTCCTTTAGCCTTACTAAAAGATTACAATGCAATTGAATAGAGGTCAGAGGGAGGTCTTCTTTGGGTCAGAGCGTTTTTCCACTTCTATGAAGCTTAAGAGACAGTTACTTTATATCAAGATTATATTGGGTAAAATAACCCTGATACAGTTCAGAGTTGGACTAAAAGTTGGACTCAGTATAGATATCTCTTAGTCCTAGTGAGATCATGTTAGTTTATTTTGGCTTTCGTGAAGATGCAATTACTGTGAAGTAATTTTCACAATTGCTTACGCTGGTAAATAATTGCAGTAAAGAAGTGTCATGTTGTATTATCCTCAGCAGCAACGAGACTAGAATCATCCAGGGTCAAAGTCTCATTAAATATAGTTTCATTTAAAACAGAGAATTCAGATAGAATATATAATATTGAATTTCAATAAGATTCGGGGTTTTAAATTTTAACTTTATAAAATTATTTATTCTATTTTAAACCTTCTGTCTTATTTTACCATCTAAGTATTTTCATTTTCAGTGGTCCAGCTTTATTTACGAGCATATAAAATGGAATTGTAAGATGTTTTTACAAGCTTCTTCCTTTTGCATTGAGTTTGAGTATTTTATTTGTATGCTTTTGTTTTGTATGGATAAAGAGCATTACTTATGCTGTTGTGCAATAGGTCTGAAACATGCATTTATTAGGTTTATGTTTAAATTGTAAATGTACCATCTACTTGCTGTTAAATTTAAAAATAATGTAGATGGCTTTTCTTACTTGTTCAAATGGGATTTTATTCTGAGCTATTATTTGGGGGAGGTTGATTCATTCCTTTTCTTGTTTTAAGAGTGAAATGTGGTATTTATGTTTGTATAAGAACTATCAGCAATATTCTAAAATAAATGATCTTGCAAGAAACCTTAATGTGAATTGTGAAAGCAATCGACAAGACTTGCAGCCTATCTGAAAATGTTTTGTGCCATTGTTATGCTTGGTATGTTTGTGTACCATCAGACCTAGGAATACTTATTTTTATTGGTTGTGCAATAGTATACACAACACCATCACCTCTGGGCATATGGGACCATAAAAAAATAACAGACTGCAACTATGATGGTGCTATTTTTTTTCCAATAGGCTATAAGCCTTTGAAAACTTATCTGGCTCTTAGTGTCTTTATAACAACATAGTTAGTCCTGGGAGAATCACTGCATTTTTTTTCTAATGGATGATAACGGTAATCCTACTATAACTAGCCGATTTTACAGCATTACGCATTTTACCATTGACTTAAATATAACAGGAAAAAGCCAACCAGTCTGTATATCAGTGAGATGAATATTAGTAAGTACTTAAAATGCGTTTCTTACAGAAGGCTTGACTGTACAGAAAGATCAAGTTTCTGTATTTCCTCAGGTAATCACTTCAGTCTGGTTGTTTCACTCGAAATGTGAATGCAACCTACACTTCAGTTAGTCTGCCTAAAGTTATAACAGGGCAAAAAATTGTCCTATACACTAGAATCAGTATGTGAGATACAATTAACTGTACCTAAGGTCTTGAGAACTGTTGGAGTTGCAGAGAGAGCAGCATTAAGGAACATAGAGCAATGTTTCAGTCTCTGCTTTAATCAAAACAAACACTGTCTACGGACTTGTGTCTTGTGGCAAGTAACAGTAATTTTTTTCTATGGAGTTACAGCTTATAATCTTTTCAAGCCACAATGACCTGTCCAGATCCTAGTGGTAGAGTAGTAGCTAAATTTTATTACTATTCTATGTCCAATTCTATTAACACTTACATTGGTAACTTTATTAATAACCTGGATAGTTCCAGAGAAAACTTTGGGATCATTCATGTGAATGGTTAGGTGTGGCTGAAGGAAGAAGCCCTGATTTTTGGATACTGATGTTTCAATATTTTTTAATTTTTATTTTTGTTTGAAACTCAGAGCATCGTTTTAGTGGAATCTTGAATCCAAGCAAGTTATATGGACAAAAGGAGAATTTGTTCTTTCAACATGATTATTTTACAGTTAAAGGACAATAAGCCAGTGCAACCACTAAGACTTTATCCTCATATATGGCATAATAAAGATTCTGGAATTGTCACAATGTGAAACCATATTTTTGGCTTAGCATCATTTGAAAGTTTACAAATTTTTATGCTTTGTGTTGCTGTGTAATTTTTGTACTGTTGGTGGCTAGTTTTGTCTGAATAAGCTTTTGGGGATTATTGCTTAATGTTTTGATTTTATGATAGTGAAGCTTGTATTCAGTGTTTTGCCAATTAATATTATATGCTTGTTAATAAAAGCAAGAGAAACTAACAGAAATACTGTCAGGCTGAAAGTTATTGTCCCATTTTTTCCCAAGAATATAAAGAACTAGCCAATATTATATTATAGCACTGAACAAATACAGCATGACTGAAACACTAGCGGTGTGGCATTCTATTGTCATAACTAACCTTTACTCAAAACACAAGCATGGCTTGAAGTATTACTCCACTGCACTGAATGGCAATATCTGTGGCAAGTAATTGAGTTAGGAAATTAAATGGCCTCAACTACAAAAAGGAAAACCAGAATTGCCCTAATGTCTTTATGTGTCTGTGGATAGCAAAGTATACCCACATGGGTACAGCATACCCACCTGTATGCTGTACATTCAATCTTACCCTTACCTGGTGGTGGTGATATGTGAGGGCAAACTGCACTGTTGTGGAACACATTCATTCACTTAGACACATGCTAAACTGAAAAGCATGTCCATGCTCATTCTGATTTTATTTTACTTTAGTGAGCTGCTAGGGGAGAAAAACATCTACAGGAAGCTTTGATTAATGAACTAAATATATTTTGCCTTTGAAAACATTGTTCTATTGTGGTATTTGGCAAACACTGGTACTTGCCCTCTTTGTAACTTTAAAAGCTTTCTTCCTTATAGTTACTTAATACCTGAATGGATCTAAGATATGGGGGGATTTTTAGGTAAAATTAATTTAAATGCCTTGTTGAGATAATACAATAAAGCTGCAAAGCAGATGCGACAGTAGTTGAATTTCTTGCAGTTATCTACATGCAGTAATGCAGTTTTGTAGCTTGTGAACTGTTCTGTACATACTGAAAACATAGGGAGGGCTTTTATTCCCGCTGTTGGCATGTTAGGAGCTGCCAACAACTATGGGCTGGTTTGAAGTCAAGGTTTTATTCATATACAAATTTTTTCTTGCACTGACAGTAGCAATGTATAATTGTCCTGAGGAAATTGGACATTTGCCACTTACTAGGTTCACTTAAACACCAGTATGAGAGCCTTATTGCAGAAAGGTCACTTTTGCCTAGGTACAGTTATTTGAAAGTGAATAAATGTTAGCACTAATTGAGCAACCATTACATTTTGTAAATCTTCAGTGCTCTCATTGTTAGTGTTTCTAACACTTTTCTGGACTTTGTGCTGCTTGTTGCTTCCATCCTAACCAGTGATGGGCCTAGTTTAGCCTGCTTCTTTTCTTCTTGCATTTTCAGTAACTATTACAAAGCCTAAAGAAGATGTGCTTGAACAGAGGGATTCTGTTCCATGGGAGTGTGATAACAGATTTTTTGACCTCTTTAAATTCTGATGTAGTTAAGAGATTGAAAGCTTTCTTCTATACAGGCAGAAGGACAAAGTCACTTAGTGATGTACACAAGTTGTGGTCTCTTTAACTGGCACATATATCATGAAGCAATTGCTCAGATTTGCAGGAAGAATGACTTCAATGTATACCTTACTTCAGGAATGATTAAAGTGCTGTCATAAGCATGCGTTGTAAATGTGACCTTTGAAATGGTTGTTGCAAAAATTGTTTTGTTAATCGGTGTTTTGTATTGTCTCTTGTAGAATATACTCGTAGAAAATCACACTGTTCACTGGCTGTGATTTGGACAGAAGACATAATTTCTTACTTTGTGTTAGTTTGAAACAAGTCATTTAAATTTTGATTGCAAAATATTCTGGAAAACCTAAACAACAGAAATATTGACTAACTCCCCTCCTTACTTGCACATGATGCTAACCTAATAAATAAGAGTAAAAACAATTACAGTTTGACTGAAATTCCCAAGCCTCACAACAAGAAGTTGTGCTAATAGTTCTGTTAGCTAGCCATGAAAGTATAAACCTGCCCTGCAGCTAATAGCAGCCAACTGCATTTTTTTCCTCAGAGGTAATTCAATGTGAAAAAACTCTACCTGGTATTTTTTTATTTTATGTGTAACTGATATTTCTGTGATTCTGTATTTTCTTATTCCCCTAATTCAGTGTTCTGCTGTACAAATCAATAAATACAAATGGAATCTATCTTTATGTGCAGCAACTACCTCAGGTTTTTATTGAGTTTGGAGCAGTCAGAAAAAATAATCTGTATTAATTGAATATGTGAACTTAAGATAGATCATTTCAGCTCTTTAAACCCTTGTGTAGACACAGTCACTCAGGATTAAGTGGATCTGAACTCTGTTAAGCTTAATACAGTATCATGTCTGAATAAGTGAATACAGGTAAAATGTTGTCCTGGTTTGGGCTGGAGCAGAATTAATTCTGCTAAGATGGTATTGCTTCTAGCCAGGGTTCCTTTAAAAGTGACTGTATTCTTCTGAAAGATGGCAGTATGTTTTCAAAACCTGTTATCCTCTTCTAATAGCTTAAGCCTGAAAGTTTGGGTTACAGCCTGAGAATTGGAATGT
>VWZO01024026.1:0-14098 GCA_013396975.1 Bucco capensis
TTCTTAAAGAACTGCCAGCTCTGATGGGTTCTGTTATCCCTAAGGACAGTATCCCAGGGGACCTCACCCAACAAGTCTCTCAGTAGCTGGAAACTTGTCTTCATGAAATTCAAAGTCCTGACTTTGCTCTGTGCCATGCCTACGCTTCCAGTGATTATGAACTTGACTAAGGCATGGTCACTGCAGACTAGACTTCCTCCAACCTCCACATTTTTAATGAGGTCTTCTTCATTTGTTAGCACCAGGCCTAGCAGTGCTTTATCCCTTGTTGGTTTGTCTAGAACCTGTGCCAGAAAATGGTCTTCCATAAACTCCGAGAGTCTCCCGGACTGCCTACATCCTGCTGTGCTGTTTTTTCAGCAGATGTCTGGGTAGTTAAATTACTCCACCAGGCTGAGGGCTGGTGAGCTCAAAGCTTCCTGCAGCTGATGCAGGAAGGCCTCATCAACAGGCTTCAATTGGTGGGATGGCCTATAATAGACCCCAACCACGAGCTGGTCTTCGTGTGCCGGACTTTCATGTTTAACCCACAAACTCTCAGCTTCTGGCATCCCTTCCAGAAGAACTTCAGTAATTGTCTTTCTTGGTGCATGGGAATAGATCTCTGTTCAGACACATGGGGTTTTTCCCCCAAAGTTGTCTTTGGTGTATCAATGCTTTTTGTAAGCCCTGGAAGCTATAACTTGAAAACTGTGTATCAATATAAGGGGTTCATATTTAGAAATGAGCAATGACTGCACAAATTCCCCTAGAAACTGTTTCTGGAGAGCTGCTTGGCACAGCCTGTAATGCCTACTGTCAGTCTTATTTCCTTTCTCTAAGAACGGACAACTAATTTGTGAAAAATTCTGTGATTCTGTGAAAAAGGTAGTAATCATTTACCCAGATTTATTCTGAAATGTATTTTTCCCATCTAAAAAGAACTTCATTAAGGATAATAGCAAATAAAGATAGTCGGATCTGTACCTAGCATTCCCAGACTTGCTGTAGGCTGACTTGCAAGAAAAGAAAAAAGAAGTTTGAATAACTGTATAAAGGCTTATTTTTTATATCTGAGTCTCATATCCCGAAGCATTGCTTGGGATCAGCTCCCCTGTTGTGAGTTAACCCTGTTAACTACTTACAGTATATGCTGGAGTCCTACTGTGATGTTCAGTAAATTGGTTAAGACTAAAAAGCATTTAAGGACTTGCATATTGTATCCTCTTAATCCCCTTCTTACTTGGTTTAGAGATCATCCACGCAGAGACCTACTTGTTCTCTACCTATTGATTGTCCTGATGATGGGTTTAGGAATTATACTGGTTTAGGCTTTTTAGGCCTGAGATTTATAATGTTCTTTCAACACTGCTCTCATTAATCCAGCAATGTGTTTGGCCTGCCATCTGGAATGGCAGCCTGGTATGTCTTAAGTAAGAGGAATTTGCCCTCTGTTGGGTTTTCCACTCTAGGTCTGCATAATCAAGAAGCCTGCTGATTGCTGGTATGTCCTCCTTTCCCTCTAGTTGCATGGCTTTTGTTTTCATAACTTTGAATCTTTTTAGTGTTGAGGAATGACTTTGATATGAAAAGGACACTTTGAACAAAGAGAGCATCTCAATATTATATGAAAGTGTTACTAACTATTGTTTCAAATAACACCTTGGACTGCTATGGCTTAAGGAGATTTGAGGCCAATACTGTTTCTCCTTGAGCTTGTATGTTTCAAGTAGGAACCTTTGCAGCCTGAGGCATTTTTTTTTTTTTGGTCATGTAGTTATTTAAGTGTAGGAGATTTACAGTTAATCATTCCATTTACATTCTTTGTCTGGAAGAAAGAGACAGAATTAGTTTTTGTCTCTTAAATTAAAAGCTCTAAAATAAGTAATAAACAGAAAAAGGCCAAAACAAACCAAAGCCCTACCATCACCTTGATGGAAGTGACTTGCTGATCTCTGCCAGAACTCTCCCTTGCTTCCCAACATCTCTATGATGGCTTTCTTGCTTATACTTCTAGTACTAAAATCAATAAAATGAGAATATTTCAGCAGAGTTTTATTAAGTACTTCCTTTGGAAAAAGAGAAGCTGGAAGTAGGTCTTTAGTGTAATATATATAAATACCTTCAATCAATATTCAAGTGCTTTAACAGGGCTACTCCTGTTGTTGCATATGTTTGTACTGGCCTAAGAGACACTTTTTAGGAAGTTACCAAAAGTCTCTAAGAAATCACAAATTTCTTAATCTTGGGCATAAAGAAGGGCCAGAGAAAAGCTTCTCCCGATAACAAAGCGATCAGTCTAGCCACAACAGGCTTTACTGGCATCCCTGGAGAAAGAAAACACTGAATTCCTCATGGGAGTAGATGTGACTTTATGTGACCTCAGTATTTTTACTTGACTTCAGCATGTGAAAAATCACACATTCTGGAGAATTGTTCTGCCCACAATACTATGTATCAACGTACAACCACACCATTAATGATAGAAATGTGCCACATAAAGTGGAATAAACATTCCTGTAGCTAATCCATAAAAGTATCAGAAAATGAAGTAGTAGCTGTGGCACTTACAAGTTTTCTTATCTGAGGGAATGGAAGAAATAACTCTCTTGAATCACAGAGGTGTTGCACATTTAAAGTGAACAGCCACTTCTAAGAAACTCTTGCATGCCTCTTCTGTTTCATTTTCAATTTTCAGCCTGTCTGTGAAGATGACTCCTCTCAGACGTGCCCTTTTTATCATACGTATTATTTCATTAGTGTTAGTACTGAAAAATCGCAAAGGTTATTGTGAATTTTATCTTTTTTAGCAGTTTTGTAAACAGAAGACCAGAAATATTACTTAGCAGATAGTGAACAGAAGTTCCTAGAGTACCAACAATTGGAAGTGCATGATAGTTTCTCTATTATTTGATCAATGATGTCACTAAAGCAAATCTATTCCCACAATGCACAGTGTCATTAATTTTATGTTGTTTACTTACTCTTGCCGTGAGGTTAAGCAATTCCTATTACTAAGCTAGATGAAATTGCATTACCTTAATGAAATGCAGTTTACTGATAAAGAAGAATGTCACTTTCACAAGTGGAAGTGCTGTTAGCAAATTTTTACGAGAGAATTCCCAAAATCATATCTTAATTGCTTGGACAGCTGTGTAGTTTACATAATGAGCAAACAATGCCAAGGTTTTTTATTTTCTTTGTCATCTGTATGGGATGTTAGTATGCATGGCAGACCTTTTTTAGGCCTTTTATTACTTGATTGCAAATCATTCTTCATTGCTGCCCAAATTTATGGAAGGACATTGCTCCCTGAGGTGCCATATACTTTCAGGTCTGTAACTGAACTTGACTGATGGCTCCAGTGTAACAGTTGCTTATTACAGCGCTCACTGAACTATGATTGCTCCAATACTTTATGTTGGCAGATGTGTTTCCCTTGGAACAGCATCTCCAAGACAGAGGTCATTGATCAAACTCCCCTCTGGCTGTTCCATTATGTGCAAATTATTGCTAAAAGCAGAGTGACGGTGTGTGCGCATGTGCTCACTGCAGGATTGAGGGAAAGGAAAAATATAATGTAATGAAGAAAAAAATCTGTCTAACCTGAGAAAATGTTTTTATAATGAGGAGAAAGAAGGAAATTAAGATTATTTCAGTGGGGGAACAGTTGCATAATATAGTAGCATTTTCTTTTTGACAGAGCAATGCACAGTATTTTTTCCTGTGTAATGTAGCTTGTGTGTATTTTTAGTGATGAAGTTAATGGAAAAAGTGTCATTTGATACCTAAAACACTTCTATTAACACTTGTTAAATAAATGAAAGAACTTTTATTTATTGGAGAAGGCCTTGCTATATAGTAGTGAAGAGTGGCTGAGCTATGTACTAAGTCCAAATAATCAGAAGAGAGACAGACTTGCTGAATTAAGCAGGTGACATTCTTGAGCATTTCCCAAAGACTAAGTGATACTATGGACATTTGCTACCAGAACTAACCTTTAACAAAGTGTAAAGGATGTCTTGATGTGACATGAGTAGTGCTTCCTGGGAAAAGAATAATACCAGAATCCTATGAACACATATGAGATGTGTAAGATGTGAAAAGATGAGAAATTTTAACATAGCTTTAGACTATTAACTTCTGTCACTGTTGGGGATGTTTCTTTTCCTTTGCTTTGTTTTTATATTTTGTCAGTTGTAACAGCTAACATCACCAAGAAATAAGGCTACTAGATTCGACCAGAGAAAGGGAACTTCACAAAAACAGCAGGTAAGAAGAGACATTAAAAAACCCCTGAACTCTGAAAATATTTTTTTCTTTCTATAATAATAATTAAAAAATTAATCTGTCTACATTTTAATGACTTGAATCAAATTATAAATTAAATAGAACTTTTCTGGACAATTCGCAGAAATAGACTGTTGAGTTAGACTTTCTGTTTTGCTTTTTTTCTTTTTTTCTGTTCCTTGAACTTACTATTTCCCTGGCTTTGTTCTAAAAGTTGTTGAAAATAGATTCCAACATATGTATATGTATATAAAAGTACAGTGTGATCCATAAAAAAATAATAAAGTTTTGGTAGAAGTGAGTCACCAAGTTACTTCACAGTATTTTCTATATTTGCATCTATTAGCTCTGCGGTTAATAAAAAGAGAAAATTATTAATTAAGAAAAAATCAATTAACTGCATGGCCTGCAAACTTTACTTTAGTGATTAGGATCTGTGTCATGAATCTCCATCCACGGAGACAACCAAAATTTAACTGAAGAGAGTCCCAAGAAAATTGTTTTAAGTTGTCCCTACTTCAAATGAAGGTGCAAACCAAGCTGGGCTAAATGACATCCATAAGTCCTTTCCATCTAATTATTCTGTATTTTCACAAAGATTTCTGAATCACCATCTCCAGTAACTAATTGTTTTACTTAATTTTACACAGTGTCAAAGCAGTGTGATTTTGCAGCCTTTACTGGTGTAAGGAGGGTTAATAATCTTTTCCCTATCATGCAGTAAAAACAACTCAGACTGTTTAAAAACAGCAAGGCCATGAACAACTTTTGATAATATGCTTTATTGTATTTGTTGGTAAGAAGTGAAGCTCCTATAAAAGAGTTCAGGAATAGCATTCTCCTAAGGAGTCCTACTTTCTCTTACACCTAATTTGACAGTGATCATGCTGGATGCCAAGCAATTGCCATGTCTAGGCTGCCAATTATTTTAATCAGATGCTTTATACTATAGCTACTTCAGCTTTCTTTTCTACTATTATAAAAACTTCTCTCCTTTGACTGAAGAAATTAATCAAAACTCGGTTTTTGGAGAAAATAACAAAATGTGATTGATAGATAATTCCGGTTCTCTGTTCTTTCTCTTGTCTTCATTCTTGATAAGGGATTCAGTTTTTAATTTAAAAGACAATCTGAAAGAAAATATTTCCTCACCATAGTGAATGTATTTCCTTGGTCTACTGCTTTTGCATATTCTTACTCGTGTGTTGTAGTGGAAATCAGGAACTTTGAAAAAATCACTGACAGTGTTTCTTTCAAAGGAAGAAAAATTGGAATGATGATTTATTTATTTATATATATTTTGCCCTATACATAGTGGAAAAAATCTTCTGCTCTTTATGAAATGTTAAGACAAATATCTGATGAAATTACATATTTTTTAAGAGATTTGGCCTATAATAAAGTTTTCTTTCCCTATCAGGCCTTGTTAAGAAAAATCAGTGAATTAGACAATATTTGGAAAAATGAGAGGAGAGAGAATTATTAACACCTTTTATCACATCACACTTGCTCATGACACTTGCTCAGAGTGTGGAAGCCTGGCTTATTTTCCACCATGGAGGAAATATTGTCGAACCAGTACACCAGGCCAGGTTAATTTTCTCTGGAAGCTATGGTCATCTGACTTTTCAGGAATCTTTGCCTTTTTTCCTTTGGAATAGCACTGTTGAACCCTTTCCATCATCACAGAATATGATGCAAAGAAGGTTTAGTTCCTGTAACAACTGCAGTTTATGTTCTAAACAGGTTTTCATAGAAACAATACAGCTTAAGCCATGGTGGAGTTAGGATCCTTGTAGTTTTAGGAGATAGGGTATATAGAATAATTGATAGACTTAAGATCAAGGATGACTGACACTTTTTTTCTTTAGGCCATGATCTTGCATACTTTCCCTTAGAATCCTTAAAGTCCCTTGTACTTACATTTCTGACTTTAAGAAAATCACAGTGTAATTATTTAAACCTCTTACGCTGTAACAATTCCATCTGGTTTTGAATGTAAGTTCATTTTAAACAGGGAGCATCTTAGATAGCAAGGCATACACACCATGCAATGACAGCTTTATAAAAAAAAAAAAAAAGACATTTATTATTTGCTATGAAACCAAAACCTACAGGGCGCAAGCGCAGGTTTTTTAATAGTAGGACTGTCATTGCCCTTTGATTATTTTCTGTCAAGGCATTGTCATCTCACTAATGAGTTAGTGTGCATACCTACTTAAAACATCTCTAACAATAGTAGATCAAGAAAAATTGGCTGCTTAAAACCTGACTGGTAACTGATGCCCAGCTAATAGCCCTGATATTTTTACCTTGTGAATGATGTCTTATGTATGAACCTATAAACTCAAGTCTTCTTTCTATCCAAGAAAGAATACTTAAGTATCTTTTCCTCTATAAACAGTGTGCTGTAAGATGGGAAACAAAATCACACACGATTAAGGTAAAATGTTACAAAATGTTTTTAGATTCTTGATATCAGGTCATTTACTTACAGCATTAAAACCAGATCCCAAATCCCTGATCTCTTGCCACAGGGGATTATATTCAGAAATACCATTTTAAATAAGGAAATCTTTCTACATAATGGTTTTGTCATATGTTTCAAAAAACTTTTTGTCCTGCTGTACTTATCTTTTGGGGAAAAAATAAATAGTTCCTTGAAAACTCCTAGCAGTAGCAAAGTGGTCTCAGAAAATGGATTGTATTTCAGTAACAGAGACAGAACAAAACCATGTTAAAATACCAGAAATATACTATGCCAAGCAATTCACCCAATAGAAGTTGTGCATGCAGTGTAGTATTCTCTAATTACTGTGTGGTCCCTTAAAATGCTTTTAGAAATAAAGGTAATATGGATAACACTCACATTGGTCGGCAAAACAGAGTATCTGTTAACAAGAGCACAGCAGCTAAGATCCTTTTACAATTACTCCGTAGCAAGGAAGGCCAAAACAGCAGTCTTTCCAGGTCAGTGAGTATCTTGCCTAAGCATTGGTGACTCTTTCTAGATTAGAAAAATAATAACAAATAAATATATATATAATCTCCAGACACTTTCCAGGTCAACAAAAATATTTCAAGTCTCTGAGTTTCCTTGAGATGGTGGAGAGTCAGTTAGGGACGATTAAAACCAAGTACAATCTTATCCGTTGCAGTTGAACTATTCCAAGGTGTATAATACATTTTCAAGTTTTTAATGGCCCAGACTAGGACTGGTAAAATAACATCCCTCCTGACATGGGGGGAAGAAAAAAAGGATCTCCTCTCACTGAGACCTTGAAACTAAAAAACTTTAAATATTAAAATTGATATCATTAGAAAAAGATTTTTTAACTTCTTTTTTTTGTATTTATAATCAGTATGGCATATTTCTTATTCAGTGCCTACAAACAAGTATTACTGGGTTTTTTTTTGTCAAAAACACTCAAAACTGATGTTATTGTTAAGAAGTTACTAAGCTGTGAAAATAAGAGGGGAGAGTTTTAAGTGGCATTAATTAATTTAGCCATTAAAAACAGGACTGTCAGGTGCATGCTCATTTCAAAAGTCTTTCCCCTACAGCATAACATCTCCAATTCAAGGTTCATTAGTATTAAAACTGTAATTTGCACAGTCAGATTCATTTAAGTAGCTGGACTTTAATTCAAAGGTGTGAAATGACATTTCACTTTTTAAGAGTTCACTCATAATTTTATTTTAGTTCAATGCAATGTGAATCATTTGCAGCCATACAAACAAAACACTTTATAGTAGATTTCTATGTGTGACTGCCTGGAATCAATAATTTTCATGAAATTTCAGTGTATATTTATCACCTTCTGTTCATCCAAGTACATGTTTCTTTGGGACTCATAGTATACTACTGTGCTTATGGGTATATTTAATCAAAAAACTGGTGGCATAGGCTAGTGGCATTGAGAAATATGGTCTTATATTTTTCAATAACCTGAACACAGAAGACAAACATAGCTACATATCTCATTTTCCTGCAATATCATTAGCCTTCTTTTGGCTACAGAGTACAGTGAAGGGGGAAAAAAGTATAACATCAATCTGGATGCTAGGACAGAAAAGTGATATATCAGACACAACAATAAACCAACATTGACTCATTTCTGTCTTTCAAAATGAGAATAACTTCCTATTCCACTAGAGTCATGAGAGACAAAGATTCTTTATAATTGTTTTGGGACCTGTGGCTACTACTTAAATGTCTTATGGCTGTGTTCACACAGCAAAATAGCTTATTTAAATAGAAAAACATTCAAATGCTATGTTGAAAGATAATTGGGAAAAAAAAAAACAGAAAGATTTTGCTTTTTGGCATGGAGCTCTATAGTATCACAAACTTCAGTATGCTGGAAATGGAGGTCTCAGTTATCTCAATTGAGGAAATATCATCAGCAGTGTGTGAACACAGCGTATGAACCTACAATTAATTTGGCTGTTCAAATGAGAGTAGAGATATAGGTTAGTTCCTATTCATTATTTCTCCCCTTTTTTCTAAATCTATGTTGCTGTATCTAGAATCATTATCTGAAGTTGGTTATATGCCTACCAAGATCCTCAAGAGAGCTAATATGAGATCTTGTGATACAAAGTCACCATAATGTGGATGCAAAAGCAGATAGGATTAAAAAAAAAGTCTTTATTTTAATGCTTGTATCTGATTTGGCAAAATTTCTATTATTATTATTTTTGAGCGCAGATTTATTTTGTGGGAAAAGTAACATAAGCATTACCTATGCAGATCTACTATTGTATAGACAGAGCTTAATCTCTTTGAGAGCCACCAGAGGAAGTCTAGAGATGGTGTGAACCTTGGCAAACACAAGAGCTTCCAGGCAGAGCCAGAAACATTGATGCTTTGTTTTCCAGCATGGATGGCACTGCAAGAATAGAAGCACATGTCATGCAAAGCACTTCTGAAGCATAAAGTTGTTCTGCTGGTTCAATTTTGTTAAAAAAAAAGTTTATGGATTAACAGAATAAGACTCGAACATTGTACTATGTGTCCTTTCTGTTTCCTGCACTTGCCATGAAGGTCTTGTGAAGGAATAAAATCGAGTGTGGTCTCTGAGTAATTTGACTGAAATCAAGCAGTGGGCATTTTTAGAATTAGTGAGTGTGGAGCTGTACCTTTTTGTCCATTCCACATTTCACTTATGCAAAATCCATTGGTTTATATGGCATTCATTATCCAAAGCTTGATGGCACAATGCTTTTTTTTTCTTTAAATTTTAAAAAAATAAAACTGTGGATATAATATCTTTCATTGAATTGGACTGAACTGATTTATAATATTAAATATGTCAGATTTTTCTTTTACTCTGTAGCACAGTGTGTTGCAGGACTAGTATATACTATCAGATATGGTATTTAAAAGCTAAAATCCTGAATATACGTAAGAACAATGTATGCATGTGGCTGTTAAATATGTGTAGCTATTTTCTACAGTTTTTCAGATGGAAAAAATAGACTCTCAAAGACTCACTGGACAGGATCACAGAGTTAAGGGAGGCTTATATTTATGATAAGGTAGTTGTCTACAGTGATCTTGTCTAGTCTATCTCAAAAGTACTCTGTGGAAAAAAACCTGAAAAAAACCTGAAGACTTGTTGCTGAAGTGATTTTGAGTGGCCACATTGTTGTACTTCTAGGAAAAAAACTAATCGGTTGTATCTGTAGTATGATCAAGCAAAACTGTCAGAAGGAACCAAGCAGAAGGAAACACAGAAGAAAAGCTCTAAAAAATTTTCTATCAATCAGTCAAAGAAAAAATCTGTCCTATTGGGCTATGAAAACACAGTATAAATTTAAAGCCACTTTATAGAACTTAGTCTCTGCTGGGTAGTACCAGAGCTTATGTGGATGATATTCATATGTTTGTAATGAACCCAGTTTTTAGAGACAGCTAGTCATTAATCAGTTATCCTAAATAGTGTTTTGACAGACTTTTTGAAGGTTTTTGGTGTCAGCATTATTAGACTTAGAGTTTGGACAACCCCATTAAGCCATTACAAATCCAGTTATGCTCCCTTTGGGTTTTTTTTTTAAAATGATTATCAATTAAAAAACATTCTCTTTTGTTTTAAATAATGAAAACTGCATGACGCAATACAACCTTCAGCATGTGAATCAACATGCTTTATAAAGGAATGGTAGAAATGGAATTCTAGCTATTTTGATGGTATGCCTTTCAAACACTGTCCGCAGTGCTTGGAGAAAATAAACTACTTTAGGGGAAATTCTATCTAAATATGTATGTGTTAAAACCCTCATGACGACACACATAAATTTATTTAGAGTTACAGGCTTTTAGTTTTCTTTTTTGTATGTGTGAGATTTCATGAGAACTTTCTGTATAGATTTTACAGATAATTAAAAACACATCCCAAAATTCAACAACTAGCAAAATATGACTTACTTCATGCTTTAAAATAAAATACAGATCTGTTAACATGAGTATGAATGTAAAGGATAGTAGCCTTACAGAGCTTCTTTCAAACAGAAAGAAGGTCACCTGGCAATGAAAAATAAAAGTAGATACCCAAAAAGCCACAGACAGGAGTTTGTTATTCATTTAGTTGGAAGGGACATAAGTTAAAAGTATCCATAAAAATAAAAATCTAACCAGACCAAAACATAATAAAAGAAGAAGTGGAGTATTGATAGCTATTTATAACAGTTTCTGAACTAAAGAATATTAATAAAAAGCTTAATTCTTAGGAGGGAACATGTACCCTAGAATTGTTAATATAGGAGCTGCAGGTACCAGAGGAGTACAAGAGGATGGACCTCAAAGTGACCAGGTTTGAGCAGTGTCAATAAAAACTATTTGCTTTTGTCACTATCTCTCCTAGGTAAGATGGGCCTTTCAGGTGACCCCATGGGGCGTTTCCCTGTTCTTAAGGAGATGAACATAATAAGCAGAATTTATAAAAATGAGTGTTTGAGGGTTTGGATATCAAAAGGAATCGTGTAAATAGTATTCATATATACCAGTACATAAAAATGACAGAATAAATGTTCCTTATACATTTGAGAAAAAGCTATAAAATATATTTGCATGACATGAAGACCATGAAAAAATGCTTTCAGTAAGACGTTATATAGTAAACTCAAAAGGTTTTTTAAAGTTAGGCATTTTCGTTCTGGATTTTAAAACCAATCTGAGCTGCTAAACTTTCTGGACTGTTCATGTGTTACGGCATTCTGGGGCAGTTTCGGAGGACTAAAAGAAAATTATGACAATATTTGAAGAGAGGAAGTAGAGTGACACAAGTAATTATAAATTTGTCCTTTATGCAGGAGCAAACCCAATACCAAATCAAATGTATTGGTCAAGTGAAAACATAATGCAGATTATGTTCCTTGAGAAACTATTGCTGGGGAAACATTGACGAATGGGTGTTTTGCTGGATTGAGTTCTGTGGACCCAGAGTTGCTTAACATTTTTATCTATGGCATAAAATCATTAATGATCAATACACTAATGATTTGAAAGCTGGAAGATCAATAAAAAAGAAGTCTGGAGTCCTCTGTAAACTGTATAATCAGCAATATATCATACAGGAAGAAACAAACACTGCAGACTGCATTTGCATTCCAATTGTTCTGGTATCAGGATCCTCCTAACAGAATACAGTCCAGAAACCTACTGTATGTCAGAGCTTCTTGTGACAGAAAGCAGTAGCTCTGCGAAAGACTTGCAGCTCATCAACTAAGTGTGGTAATTGTGCTATGCCCAAAGAAGTACTGTTGAGAACAATTTGCCAGTATTTCTATGCTTGGCTGACACCCATGTGATTACTGCTGGACTAGTGCATCATGGCAAGGTGCCAGCAAATCAGTATAGACACTGAAAGCTTGAAAATGCTTTAAAGAAACCTATGGGAATGCCCCAAAACTGTAAACTAGTCTCAGGTATTCCAATATCTGGCATAGCAGATAATAAGCATGCAGTGAAGACTATGAACACACAAACTGTGTGAATAGTCTTCATTCCTCCACCGTCTCAGCAAGGAGAAGCCAAGCTGGAAGTCAAAACAGAACAGGTTTCACCTTTGTAGAAAGTTGGCAGCCTCAAAGTTATGGGCAGTGTGTGTGCAGCTGGGAATTAAAGCTAGACACGACCATGAGTAAATATAGTAGATGCCTAGAAGATACAAGAATGTGGAAGGGGAAAATAAGGAATGACTGTGAGCTGTCTAATGTCATTTAAAAACAAGAGAATTTCAGGCAAAATTAAGAAATGACTACTTAAAAACAAATGAGACTTCTTTGCAGTATGCAGAATTAAGCAGTAGAACTCAGTGTATGATGAAGATGTAGAAAGGTAATGTTTGTTGAAAAAGCATCTGAATGAACTGTGGAAAAAAATGCATTGAAAACTCAAGCTAAAACAAATCAAACCAAAATCAGGAAAGTCTTGAGCTGTGAACTACTGAGGTCTGAGGAGTGTGCAATACTTACTTTTCCTCCCAGGCATCTGCTATAGGGCCACTGTCAAATACAAGGTCAGGTAGATATTTTGGTCTGCTTCCTACAGCTGCAGTGTCGAGAAAAGTGAAAAAAAGTGAAGAAAAAATACTTGTGAACATTTTCTGGTCTATCATTCTGTGGCTTAATGAGACCTAGTGACTGATGGAAAAAATCAGATTTGAAATAAAACTCAAACATTTGGTGGTGAAACTAACGAATTTACAAGCATATTTCTCAGTTGAGTCTGATTATATCTTTTGTGCTTGCTTGCATGATCAAGAAAGGTGGAATTATTTGTTTTCATTGCAGTTCACTAAAACTTCTCGTCCCACTCTTACTGATCTGGTGTTAAATGTTCAGTGATAGGGTAGTACTTGGTACATCTCATGATCTAGGCCTATGACAAGATGGATATAGAGCAGAACAACCAGTATGCCATTCATACTGGATGAAATAGCAGCAATGGGACACATGCTGTGTGGAAAAAGGATTTCTAGACAACATATTTATCAAATTCTGCACTGTTGGTCTGGGATCTTTGGACACAAGCCTGACTGTCTCTTTTCTCTTATATGTCTATGTAGATGTGTATTTTCTTTGTGGTTTGTATGATGTCTCACATCTTTTATGTGTGGTAGGGAAACTTTTGAAAAAGAGATCCTTAAGACTTGTAAATGAATCCTCACTTTCACTGGCAGAGTACCATTGTGGTTTATCTTCTCCCATAGGCAAAACCACACTGGTTACTCGCTCAAAGAAAAATGCAAAGCTAGGGGGAATGGACAGGGAAGGCTTATCACCAGTTGGCGTCATGGGCAAAACCAGGATCCGACATGAGGGAAAACTAAAATTTAAATTAAACCCCATCAAAACAACAATCAAATCAATGGAGGACAACAATACATTTGTCCTGGTTTGGGAGGACAAACTCAGAAGGAAGCCCCTTTAGAGCCTCCCCCTTCCACAAAAGGAAAGAAATCACTGAACACGGAGGCTGAGTTATAAAGAATAACTATTTAACATAGAAATATATGTATATATAACAGTGGAAAAAATACAGGATGTTACACACCCTCCTGGTTCCCACCCCCCTCACACCAACGGCTGCCCCCCCTCACTCGCAGTAAAACCTGCTAGGGTACAGTCTGGTGAAGATGAGGTGGCAGATGAGGTGAAAAGTGAAGGAAGCCTGGGTACTGGATGGTGATGGTGAGGAGATGAAAAGGTGGTCCGGCCGCTGCACGCGTGGCTGCCAAGAAGAAAAAAGAATATGGAGTAAGCTCTGCCTCCTTCTACCCAGAAGCACCATGATTTCACTCCAGTCCTTGCTGCAAACGCTCCT
>VWZO01024138.1:0-10423 GCA_013396975.1 Bucco capensis
ACCCAAACCATTCTATGATTCTGTAAGTCATCCAAATGCCACTCCAGGAGCATCTGTCACCAGCAAACACACCGAGTTGCAGAAGAGGGCTGGGGGCACTGAGGAGTCACTCTGAGGTCATGTGTGGCCAGACAGGCTTGCTGAGTGAAACCTAAGTTCTCCCAGACTAACCTGGTCCTGCCCCTCCTATGGGACTCACTGCCAGCTGCAGGATGTACACAGCTTTTTATGGTCATCCTTGGAATTTTAGTCTGAAACTGACCAATAACAATGGAGAAGCATCAAAAGGCTGTTTGTGGAAAGTATAGAATTACCAGAAAAGGGGTTTAAAGAAATGTTACACTTAAATCTGAAAACAAAGGTCAAACAAAGAGATGCCTTATCCTGTATAATGTACATCATGTTCCTCAGATCCCCAGGCGGGATATGGTGTAAGTCCATGGGGAGTCAGTAAGTGTGTGTATGTGACTTATTACTCTGACATGACACTATTATGTTTTAGTTTTTAGCATTTTTAAAGACTAGGTAATAGTTATGAGAGATGAGGAACTTGGAATTAAGTACTGCAGTTATACACAGAAGGATAATTTGGTTTTGATAAATTGTCCTGAGCTTGTTAACTAATAATACAATTTTTTTAAGTAGCATCTTACCAGTACAAAAAAGATGTAGTATCATTATTAATCTCTAAACTATAGTGTGTTTCACACAGGATTATGGTAAAGGTCAGACCATGTTTCGCTGAGTTAAAAGCTATTCTGAGCTATAGCATTCCTAATCAACTCAGACCTAAAGGTGCATAGCTCAATTATAATGAGGCACAATGAATTTAAATAAACTGTGCAATACTCTGCAGTGATTTATAAATGCACTGTGATATCCTTTTAACTCATTAGCAATGAGTGATACCACTATATGTATTCTCCAGTATTTTCTGCTGTGTAATTATTTCTACACACAATACTTCTTAGAGAAGACACCTTTTGTTGTTCCTTTATGATACGTAGGGTGCTAAATGCAACAGGAGCTACCTGATAAAGACAGGAAAAAGCCTCAACCCTGCAGATTAACTGTTTTAAATCTGAAAATCTGTGATCACATGTCTATACTTTTTGTCGTACAGCTACTGTCAAGGTCAACATTTGTTCCTAGGCTTTGTCACAGGATTGCAAATGCTTTTACCTGAAAAAAAAAATAGTTAAGGGAAATGGAGCTTCCTGCACTGAATGTTATATAACTGATAAAGTTGAGAAGAAAGTGTTAAATAATAATTTATTAGTTGTTAATTAATATTTGATATTACTTGGTTCCTATTTACCAATATAGAGAACATTAAGAAAGGAATTTCTGTAGGGTCTGTGCTCTTAGGCTCAGATTTTCGGAAGTGTTGTTCCTAGGAAATCCACATCAGAGCCTTCAGAATGTGGCCAGTTCTCTGAAATACTGAGAGTGTGTCAACTCCCAGTGTGCAGTGGTTTATTTGCATTAGATTTGTACATAAGAGGAAGAATTGTGGAACAAGTATCTGAAAACACAACTAAGCAACTAATTTTCATCCCTTGTTCCCAGCAATGTAAATACTGTTTGCCTGCTGTGCAATGATGTGAGGCATCCTTTGAGTGGAGGGTTGTAGAATTTTACCTATGCACTCAGTAGACCTGAAACATACACATTTAGTCTACCAGTTATGCTTTTTCTTGCTAATATTGCCCTTGACTTGCTTAACTTGTACACAAATATTTGTATATGTATATGTATATATTTATATACATGTATGTATGTGCATCAGTGGCGCCTGGATTAGAGTCTTACTGCCAATCCAGCCACACACATATACAAACACTTGACTTCAATAAAACTAAGGGTCCCTCATCCTGCCACCTAACTTGTGCGGTTTTCTTCTGAGAGTGGAGATACAAAGGGGCTGCTGCTTCAAGCTCAAGTCAGCAGAGGTAGAAATGGCTAGAAACCCTACCCAATGCACATGAAAATGTAGAAAATTAGATTTCCTAATCAATTACTTCAACTTTCTAAGAACCAAGGAATCTTGTTACCAATTCATCAGTTTTATTTCTTGGCCATGACTCCATCTACATGCTTAAAAATATCTGTTAATGACTTTCCCAGAAGACATTTTATTTTTTGGTTAGAAAAGTGTGCTGGCACACAGACCTGTTCTTATTTACCAAAGTAACAAGCAGTATTTACAATGTAGAAGAAATAAAATATTGTTGCTCTCTTAAATGAATCTAAGATAGTCGTATTCCTTGCATATCCTTGATAATTTTATTTTTTTTTTGCCTGCTCTGCTTTTTAGCTGATGTCTGGTGTGGGATTATTACCCTTAACAGCATACTATCTTCACATATGAACTGTGGGGACAGAAAAGCCAAAGCTTCACTTGTTCGCTTTTTTTCCTCTCTCCTATTTTTTTTTTTTTTTTAGGTTGGGGAGGAGGGATAAATCTAGCTTGACTGCATGGTAATAATTCCATCTACCCACTCTTGCATTAAGTGATTATCCCACTGGAAGTCAGTGATCTGCTTTGAAGTCCTCAGCTTCAAAAGAGTCACCACATGAAGCCTATTCATATAAGCAGGGGTTCCTCTAAATAGAAAAACATCCTCTGCATCTCACTCTTAATTTTTGCAGTTGATGAAATGCCTTTCAGCATCAATAGGATTTTAAGATTACCATAATTTTGTCTCAGATGCGTAACTAGAAGGGCAAAGGCTTGGAGGCCTGACTTCGGAGGTTGGATTCCCTTTAATAATCAGGATGAAACAATTGGAGGATGATTTTGATTACCTGCTGTCAAAGTGTTCCCCAGATTTCTTCAGTGCAGAAGTACTTCTGCTATCAAGTCAGTACATTTTCCAGACAATGGAATATCAAAGAATATTTTTTGCTCATTAGAGAGGGAGATTATAAGCCTGGAGTGAGAAGGCAGGATGGGAAGAATGCTAATTTCAGAGGTGTAGATATCTCTGCCCTCCTGAAGATCCTGTTTTTAAATCAGAAAGGAGATTGCACAAAGCTTTTATAAATAAAGTTAAGCATTCTGCAGTGTGCTCTATAAAGAGGTACTTGAGGCAACTCACACAAAGATACAGTCACAGTAGTGTCCACGATTAACACAAATAAAGGCTAATTACATATATTTTAGGGTAATGTCCCTCAGGCATACTTAAAGCTGCAGCATTGTCCTTATGTTCATGGCTGTCCATGAATTATATAGCATATTTCTGCATGTAGAAAAGAAAACAGAAACATGAAAACTTTTCCTCACTGTGTTTGATTTTATCCAAATCATCATATCTTATCCAAGCAGTGGAGTAAAGCACTAGAAAGGTCATTTTAGGTCACCATTTCCATTTACCCTGATACTGAAGGTAACTGTCGTAAGACTCCTACAGTAAGGAAACTCCAACGTATTTGTATTAGTTTTTAGGAAGATCTGCCGGGAATTATGGTGTTCAGATTTACAAGAAGGTGTAGGAAATGGTCCAGTTGCTGGTGATATTGTCTTCCCTTACACAGAGGCATGAGCTAATGGAGATCAGGTAACATGTACCTGTGGAATGTTTTTTTGTTGGTTTGTTTGTTTGTTAATAAATAAATAAATAATGTGATGTTTTCCCCTGCTTTCTGTTCACTTTTTTCTGGTTTACTTCCTTTCTTTTTCTCTTTGTCTTTCCTCCACAGATCTAATTTTGCAGGAAGCTTTAGAATCATAGTTGTCAGGGTTGGAAGGGATCTTAAAGAGCATCACGTTCCAACCATCCTGCCATGGCCAGGGACACTTCCCCACTAGATAAAGCTGCTCAGAGCCCCATCCAGCCTGGCCTTCAAAACTTCCAGGGATGGGGCTTCCACCACCTCTCTGGGCAACTTGTTCCAGTGTCTCACCACCCTCATGGTGAAGAGCTGCCTCCTAATATCCAACCTAAATCTCCCTTCATCAAGCTTATATCCATTCCCCCTGCTCCTATTGCTGCCTGACATCTGAAAAGGTCCTTCACCAGCTTTCTTGGAGGCCTCCTTCAGGTACTGGAAGTCCAAAATAAGTTCTCCTTGGAGCCTTCTCTTCTCCAGACTGAATAATCCCAACTCTCTCAGCCTGTCCTCATAGGAGAGGTGCTCAATCCCTCTGATCATCCTCGTGGCCCTTCTCTGGACACATTCCAGCACATCCATATATTTCTTGTACGGGGGGCTCCATAACTGGATGCAACTCCAGATGGGGTCTCATGAGAGTGGATTAGAGGGGGAGAATCACCTTTGTCAACCTACTGGCCACACTTCTCTTTTGTTTCCTTATTAGAGTTATTTGTTCTCATGTAAACTACTGTTTGATCCAGGCAATATCTACATAGTTTTGCACCCACTGGTTTACTTTTTCCACAGTGTTTGGGATTCCTGTTTTTCTCTCCCCACACACAAAACCAAGAATGGTTCTTTAGTGGAAAAGTGGGACATCTTCTCCTGTGAGGTGCCTTACTGGTCTCTCATCCTAGTGGATGGGGAAATACAAACAGGCTGATTACTGGTTCCCACTAATAATTATTACATTTTCAATTTATTGCTAAATCAGAGTTCAAAAAAGAGTTAAGAGAATATGCCTTCAAAGAAGGATGAAAGGAGGTGCTGGAGGTCTTATTGCCTGGTGTGAGTGAGGACACAAACCCCTTCCCCTCATTGCTTAATCATCATGGGAGGGCTGACACGACTTGTGAAGTTATGAAGGGGGCGACACACACACGAGTCAGAGCATTCCACGGGGATAAATACTTTAAAAAGGTACATAGTAGTTACTGATTGTTCACAAATGATTTGAATTAATAAAACTGTGGTTTGTTTGAGCCACTTATCATAGAATCATAGAATGGCCAGGTTAGAAGGGACCCTAGAGATCATCTAGTTCCATCTCCCCTGCCATAGGCAGGGATGCCACACACTAGACCAGGTTGCTCAGGGCCACATCCAGCCTGGTCTTGAACACTGCCAGGGATGGGACATCCTTATATCCTGTCCTTTGTGATTTTTATTCTTTTGCATCCAGAATGGGAGATTGACTATATGAGGAAATCCTAACACTGCTGCTTCCATCCACAGACATAAGTAAGAACAACTTTACCTAAACAATCTTTTTCTTATCCTCTTATATGCAGCAAATAAATCTTCAGCTGCTATGTTCTGTCCCTTTTCTTTGCAGAGATTTGTTTGACATACTCTTCTCTTTCTCGTCATTTGCATCAGTGAGCAGGATTTCAGCTTCACATATATATATATATATATATATATACATATATATAAACATTTCCTCCCTAGAAAATGAAGAATTAAATGTGGTGAGAAATAAAGAGTCAATGTCTGCCTTAAAAATAGTACACCACTACCTCCTGCAATCCATGTACAAAACTGTGCACCCAGTCACAGGTGCAAATGCAGAGAAGAAAAAAAGAAATAAAAAGGGAAACTTTGGGAGAAGAGTAAATTGTATGTGTGCTTTTGGCTGATGTGCATATTTGCATATTCTATGTTTGCAGTTTAGGCACAAATTTTTAAAAGTGATCCCAGAAAGATTATGAGACAGGAAAGAATTTTGACAAGCGTGGCATCTATGTACGTGTGTGTGTGCATCTATCTATGCATCCATCTATTCCCCACATAATGCATCCTGAATATTTCAGAAATGCTATGAAAAAGAAACCTGATTTCCTTGAAAGAGAGTTGTTTACAAGAGTACCTCAACATCCTTCTTACTTTGTTGCTCTCCAGGTTCCATCACAGAGCGTTCGGTTCTACAAGCTTCTTTCTCATGGTGTTTCTTTTTACGCTGTCAGATCCTGCCATGTCCGTTCAAATCTAAAATTGTCTGAAACTATCTAAGTAACAACAAATCTGCCGTGTGAATAAAATCTTTATGGAGAGCTGCTAGGCTTCCAAGGCACATGCATAATAGAAATTCAGTATCACTTCATTTGAGCACAGGCACTGCTAGCTGCATATCATGGAGCCCCACAAATTGTCCTATGAAAAGAAAGATTATGACAGAAAGCCAGCCCCATCTATAAGAGCCTACTAAATGTATTCCACAGCCAGCTGTGTGAATTACCTTGGGGAAAAATGCATATGAATGCACATGTATATTAGAGAGACTTCTAACAATGATCTCATTCTGTACCAACTCTGAAATATTTTTTTTCCCCTAAAAAATACGACAGTTTAGCTGAATTATCTGGAGAAGGCATTTGGAAACGCTGCCTGAACATGAACTGTGTTAATTCCAGAGCTCTCTGAAACATCACAGCCTTGGTTAACAAGGGGCTCTTGAAAACATACTTTTTTTTTTTTTTTTTGTCCTAAGCTAAATTGTGTTTGTAGACCTTGATTTCTTTTTGGAATCTTGAGTTTGTAAAACATCTCCAAATGGAGCTGAAAATGCTGAAGGATGTTAGATTTTGATATTCCATGAAAACGTGGCACAAGTGGAGGAAATGAAACCATGCCTCTTTGTCTAAACTGGGCTTTGGCTGGCAGTGAAGGCTTAGCATAACTTTGGAGAGTGTGAGTTTAATTTGGGAAGTGTCATGAAATCCAAAATCATAAAAATGAATTTCAGTGTTTTATTATAAAGACTGCATAATGTGTTTCTTCCTGTGCTAACTTCATTGATATTTTTAATAGAATATAGAAAATACACTCAACTCCATGATAATTGTGTCAACCACTCCTTCTCCCTCTTATTGTCTCTTCATTTGTACCCATAAAGTCAAACAAAACCAGGACTCATTGCATGGAGACATAACCATGCTCTGTTGACATAGTTAATATTTTAATTAGAAGCAGGAGAAAAGGCGGCAGCATGAAATACCACAGTCTCCATGAACCTACTGCAGACCTCAGATGTGTTCCTGCCTTGATGATTTATTCTGAAATCCATGTTACCCCATCCTCAGTGTTACTGATGTCCGATGTACAGATAGTTTGAGTGACCCTGCTATACTTACAGCCTTTTTTTGGTGCATTGGCAAAATTCAAATACTCTTAATTCTCTATAATATTTAGTTACAATAAATGTATACCCAGTATGTACCAGATTCATATATTGATGTATGTATATATTTACTCAGCAGAAATATTTCAGTGTAAAATTCTCCAAAGATCAGACATAGGTCTACCAATTAAATCAATTAAATCTTTAATGTAAATGAAAAAAAAAGTGATTTTACATATCATATCACTGAAATTTTTTTAGTTTAAATCCTTGGGACTTTTTTTTACTTTTTCCCATAATAGATAATTGTCAAAAATTACATAATATTATTATTACTCCAGAAGTAGAGTATTGACAAGGAAACAATAAATCTGAATTGTGCGTATAAATGTTTGAGATAGATACCATCTGTGTTTGGTATGAAATGTATTCTTGCAAATTTTCTCCTCCCCAGGAGATTAAATACACTCAAAGATTGCAATGAGAGTGAGGAAAAGACAAATAACTCAAATTTTTTCTTAAGCAGAATGATCTTCTGAGATAAAAGTATCAAAATATCCTTCAACGGCTAGCAGAAGACTGATCTGATGTGTCATTCCTAAAGAACAAAACTTCTGAGCCAGGTGGCCTCAAGCAGAAATGACAAGGAAAAAGAAAAAAATGGTTTTGAATTTGTCAAGGGATGGCTGAGGCTGTAGGGTGGGCAGCTTCATCCTGGAAAACTACTTCTGCTCTTTAATATTCCGTTTCAGAGACTTGAAAATATTAAAATTCAGGGTTATAAAGACAAATGTTCAGCAAAAATGTGGTGTCCCTATCTAATGTTTCCAGTGGGGATCTGCATGAAACATCAGCACAGGTGAAAGCTAGAAAAAAAATCTCTACTTTCTTGTGTGAAGAATTTAATTTCTGAGCATTATGGATGGTGTTTTTTAAATTAATCTGGGAAGATAACACTACAGTACTGGAAAAACAATCAGAGAAGTTGAGATATTTTTGTTATTATTATTATTGTTATTGTTATTATTATTGATAATATTTTTGCTGGTACCACTGGGCCTTTGTTAAGGGAGAACTCTTGGTACCCTTTGAGAGTCTAAAATGCTGTCTATACCTCTGTTGTGCAGGCAAAAAACTCACCCAATGTTCCGCACAAAAGCTACGTATCTGCAAAGAGTCATTAAGCCAAGTAATTACTGGGGCATGGTTGAACTTTCTGCTGAATTCAAAGCAATGAGAGCACCTTACAAAACTTGCCTAAGTGCACAAACACATATTTAATAGCTGTCTTCTAAATATCCAGTTTAAAACTGAGACTGTGATCTTACAGTCTAATAAAATAAAAAAATGTTTTGTTCAAAATACTAAACTCTTATTTTGTTTGTGGATTTTTTTGTTGGTTTATTTATTTTTCTTTAAGTATGTTTTCATATACCTGAGAATGATATTACTAGTCTAACAGAAATTGACTAATGACCTTAAACCAAAATTACTTCAAATGCCCCTTGAAAGGTGAAGATAACTCTGTCAAAGCTTCCCCCCCCCTCTTTTTCCTTCACATTTCCAGTTTCACCCCCTTCCTTTATGGATCTTGATCCACAGAAGTCATGAAGGCCTTTATAATGCTGTGGATCCAGCATTACTTCCCAGTTCCCTTTCACATAGCCTGAATCCACCCTTGTGTGGAGGTCTCCAGCCCTTATTTTGAAGGCAAAGAAGGAACATATTTGGTGCTTAGACTGTGTCTTTTCCTTGCACAGTGAAAAAAATCATCCATAAGTAGTTCAATTGTCAGTAGGAGAACTGACTTTAGCAAAGCAAACAGGATTTGGCTCTTTTATTTCTGTGAAGTCTTATTTCTGAAGCAGTCCTTGAAATTCCCTTCATTTCTCCTCTATAGGCAATAAAAAAAATCTGTTCAATGGGGTATTTATACTCTTTGTATTTACTTTATTTTAAAACAAAAAGTTAGGTAAAATGGTTGTTTTTCTCCATTTTGTATTGTTATTTTTTTCAGGACTGTTGTACGAAAGTCAGATAAAGGAACATTCTCTTAGGGCAGAACAAAAACCAGCAGCCAGCCTCAGGTCAGTCCTGCCTCTTGAGATGTGGAGTTCACTACATACTTCTAGAAAGCACCTGTGTTTTGTAGACCTGGGAATTCTCCTTGGCCCTCTGAAAACATCTACTGTATTGTGACAGGTCTGTCCTTCTGCCCCATCCCTGGAACCATTCTAGGTCAGGTTGTTTGCGGCTCTGACCAACCTCTGAGCAACACCTAGTTTAAGATGTCCCTTCTTACTGCAAGGGGGCTTTTTACTAGATGACCTTTAAAGGTCCTTTCCAACCCAAATCAATCTATTATACTGTGATTCTACTTATTTTTTTATCTGAATCTTGAGGCCACACTGTATTTTGTTTTGTAGTATTTTTTGTATTATATTTTATTTTGTAGTATCATCCTGGTATTTAACAAGCATCCTTGAGAGTTTTGAGTGCATCTAGCTTACATCTGTGAAGATGTCTCCTGAATTGCCTGCCCATACACTTCCATCATTTCGGTACCTCATGGTGCCCTTGATTGTTTGGAGTTGTGAAGAATGCTCAGCTTCTTCGAGGCACTTTTCCCAGGAGTAGAGAGGGACACTTCCTTGCACAGGATTTATATCTCTGGAAGAAAAGACATGAGCCTGTATTTCTTTTTCAGAAAAAAATTGTTGCCTTTCTAACAATTATCAGTACTTTACATAACAGCCTTGTTATAGAGAACACCTATGAGATTGTCATATTGATGGGCATCATATGAGACAAGAGGAAATATGTGAGGTTTTGCTATTAAAATGCAGACTGATGGTACCTATGGTATGAGAGAAGAGGTGCTGAAAGGACTCTGAGAAGATGGTTCCATACATCATTTGACTGCATTAGGTGAGAAATACCGGTAACATTTCTGCTTGAGAAATTATACATCCAGAAATGCACAAATACTGCTAGAAATTGAAAGAATTCACTTTCAAATAAAGTTGTAAGGCAACAAAACTGCTAAAAGAAATAGAATTATTGGTGTTGAAATTTTCAACATAGATATTGAAAAGTATACTCTTGTCTTTCTTGTTATTTAAATTTTAGGAAAAACTGGAAATAACTGAGTTACTGAAACAGTATCAGACTAGTAGGCATGCTTATAAAACACATTTCAAAATATTCATAAACTGATTTTTATTTTAGAAAGCATTGATTTTTAGAGGCAAATATTGTCCAAAAAAGCCCAAGATATTGTGTAAGTAATTAACATATACCTTAAATTTGAATTCCTATGTTTTGGGAGTAGCTTTTTAAGAATAAACCGTGGAGAAAAATAATTACACCTATAATCAGAATGAAATCATTCATAGGAAAGCCCAGCTTATCAATAGGTGGCTT
>VWZO01024315.1:0-14165 GCA_013396975.1 Bucco capensis
ACGACTTCAATTACTCACCACTCTGCTCACTTTACAGATCTTCATCACACTCAGTATTACCATTATGGATATTTGCATCCTTGCATGTTAACCTACATTTCTCCAAATCTTATTTTACTTTCATTCTATATTTCTAATCCCACTCAATCCTATTCCACTGAGGGAGACAATTCTGCAACCGCAAAGTGGATAACTTATCCCATTTACACAACTGGCTACAGTGAACTCTGGCAAAACAACACAGGTGCTGCAATTTTAAGAACTGAGGTACTTTTATTCTCAGATTTGGTAAGTAACAGAGGAGAAAGACATTTTTTGAAATCTTCAACTTCAGAGGTGCCTCAATCACAAGCTCAATTCTGACCTTTCATGACTTGGCAAGACCTGAGCTTAACTATGCAAAATATCTTGCATGACACTTCCTTGTCAGCAGAAAAAGTTCCCAAACTTAATGGAATGTTTCTGTAACAGAAGTACAATACATTTTCTCTTATAGTTCAAACTTTCAGGGCATAGAGAAAAGCTCCAACTGAAGACAGCACTGATTAGACATGCTAGCAGTGCTTTATTCCTTATTACTGTAAAGGAGCCCAGAACTATTTGTAAAAGATGGATACTGGTTTGAAGTCTTTTAATTTGAATTTACTTTTTGAATTGATGGGATGAGGTGCTAGGGGAAGTGAAATGGGAAGATTCAATATGTGTAAGAGCTCTAGCAGTGCACACTGTGCTACAGCCTGAACAATGCTTAAGGGGAGTGGATAATGCTGCTCGCCCTGTCAGAAGTGCTGGGAGTGTGAGGGAAGGAAGGTCTCCCACTCCCTCCTGGGTTTTCCCACCTGCCTCTTCCTTCAGTTTCTGAAATCCTCAAATGTGTTGAGTACATAGGACATAAAGAAATGCCTTTGCAGCCTCATATTGTGCTGCTGTAGGCCTTGTAAGAACAGCTCTGGAGAAACACAGCAGGCAAGCACAGAGGTGAATGTGGTGCTGACCCAGCACAGCAACCCCCAGGCCACATGTCTGCAGAGAGTCAAGCAGAAAGTGCAGGTCCTTGAATCTGGAGGAGCATCAGTCAGGTCTGTTATAACTGACAAGAAAGTATGAAGAGGAGACCATCTGTTTGCTTCCTGGGATCAGAAAAAATTGGTTTCAGTCTTTCTGTTCACATGCTGACAGGACTCTGCCTTCATCCTGAGTGCACTACAGAAAGCTCAAACCTGTTTACTTTTCCTGATGTAGTAAAGCTTCAAAGGGAGAAGAAACTAGAATTTTTCTGAGGACTATAGACTACATTCTTCAACCTCTTAACTTTGAAAGAGCCAGGTTCAGGAAGGGAACCTGATGTCCTGGTATCTATTAGAACCACAAATGAAAAAGGGAAGAGAGAAGAGAAGCTGTAAGTGGTAAGGCTTAACTGTTGTACAAAACTCTGATTCATCCAGTCATGAAAATTGCTTATTGGCTACACCCCAAGCTCTTGAAAATCTGGATGTGTATGCAAAGTCCAAAAATGAGAAACTTCAGACTATTTTATATAAAGGCCACCTTAAAAGATGACAGTAACCAGCTGATTAGTGCCACAGTAGTGAAAGAAGAAATGTCGCAACAGCAAAACAATATTTCAAGTAAAACTTTCCCAGAAAATTGTAAGAGTGCTGGCTAGAGCCTCAGAAGCAATGACAACGATTTTTGCAGACCCATGGAGAAAACTAAAGGTCTGAGTAGAGAGAAAAAGCATATATGGAGATACATTAATATAATCACAGAACTTCAGTAAATGATAACAGTTTAAAATAGGCACACCGACAATTTTTATTGACATAGTGCAATAAGAGAGGCAATGAAACTAAGGAATGGCCTATAAAACATTAAACATAAGTACAAACCACTTTCAAGTAGTGCTAATAATTTTGCATTTACCCAGTGTATTTCTGGCTCACACTTAAGACCTTGATTTCTCCACTTGCCAGGGTCCCAGATATACCTTACAGTTCCTAATTATTCTCTTGAAAATTACTTCCTTTTTTATAACTTAATCCCTTTATGATTGTCTATACAATACCAGGTTATCCAGGAACCTGCTCCTCAGTTGGGTCAGTTAATTCAAATCCACAAAGCCATTCTGCTTTGTTTTTTCTTATTTTTTTTTTTGTTCAGGGTTTTTTTTCCCCCAAACTAAATGGCCTCCACTTTGTATATCCCTCTCCTACCTTCTCTGTTTTCACTGTTTAACATAAAAAGCAGCTAGTATTTTAAGAGTAGGAGTAGACACTTATATCAGCATCTGGAGGCTATAATTCTAAAGCCTGAGAGAAATAGTTCTCTTCAGCAGTTCCCTTGGTGTTAGTCCCAGACCACACACTATCCACTACTAACTCAGGTCACCACACTACTGCTTTCTGTATATGGCAGTGTCTCCCTTTTTGCATATGGCATACTCAGAAAAGGAACTCTCTCCTGTAGACTTCCTTTATCACTCCTCCTACTTTGTTTATTTTGCTCTCATCCTTGTAATTTCTGTCAGTGAGGAACAGAAGCTGGGGGGAAAACATCAATTAAAAAAACCAACAATACTGCCATTGCCTGTATCATCCTCTTTTAACTTTCCTTCTTTTTAGCACTTCTTAATTTCTTTCCCAGTTAATTTCTCTAACTCCTTTAGTGAACCCTCCTGAAGAAGCACAGATATGTAACGACGTTGCTGTAACAGTGCCCATTGCATCTAACATTTCTTTTCAATGGAACTAAATTTATTCTTTAGTTAAGAAGCTAATGCATAGTTAGTGCCTGAGCAGAAATACCCACAACTCTTGCTACTTGTCTCTAGCTTAGGGGTTTTTTTTAATAGTAGAACTCCAAAGGAAGTAACTCACTGGAGCTGTTTTACATTTTCACTATTCAAAAATACCCTCAGGCTAAAAAATCCCAAGAAACCATAGTGGTGGCATATTTTGTGCACTTGCCCAATCTCCTCACATCCAGAATCTCACTAGAGGAGATGGCCAGACATCAATTAGCCAGTTCTGAATAAAGGCATCTACACTTGTTCATAGCACCTGGCTAATACAGTATAGGCAGAAAAATCTAGCAGCTTGCATTAATCTTCACAGAGTTTGAACAATGCCAGGCTTTTTCTCTGGGATAAACTATTAGGGACTAAATTAATATTTCCTTTATTTTATAGAATTGTAGAATGGCCTGGGTTGGAAGTAACCTTAAAGATCACCAAGTTCAAACCCCCCTGCCATGGGCAGGGATACCACTCACTAGACCAGGTTATCCAGGGCCACATCCAGCCTGGTCTTGAACACTGCCAGGGATGGGGCATCCACACCATCTCTGGGCAACCTGTTCCAGTGCCTTACCACCCTCTGAATGAAGAATTTCTTCCTAATATTCAAACTAAATCTCCCTCCTTCAGCTTGTACCCATTCTCCCTTGTCCCATTGCTTTCGGACCAGGTAAAGAGTCTCTCTCCCCCTTTTTCATAAGCCCCCTTTAGGTATTGCAAGGCTGCTGTGAGGTCTCCCTGAAGCCTCCTCTTCTCCAGGCTGAACAATCCAACTCTCTCAGCCTGTCCTCATAGGGGAGGTGCTCCAGCCCTCTGATCACTTTTGTGGTTCTCCTCTGGACCCACTCCACATCCTTCTTATGCCAAGGCCCCCAGAGCTGGATGCAGTACTCCAGGTAGGGTCTAACGAGGGCAGAGTAAAGGGGCAGAATCATCTCTCTTGACCTGCTGGTGATGCCTCTCCTGAAGCAGCCCAGGCTACAGTTAGCCTTCTGGGCTGCAAATGCACGCTGACTCATATCCAGCTTTTCGTCTATCATGACCCCCAAGTCCTTCTCCACAGGGCTGCTCTCAACGAGTTCCTCTCCCAGTCTGCACTCTTGTCTAGGATTGCCTCAACCCAGGTGCAGGACTTTACACTTGGACTTGCTGAACCCCATTCAGTTCTCATGGGCCCACTACTCAATCTTGTCCAGGTCCCTCTGGATGGCATCCGACCCTTCTGGTGTGTGAACTGCACTACTTAGCTTCATGTCATCTGCAAACTTGCTGAGGGTGCACTTAATCCCCCCATCTATGTCATTGATAAAGATATTAAAGAGCAATGGACCCAAGACGTGAGTGACAGTGTTATAGTGACAAGAGTTATTCTCTTCAAGCTCAAAACATTTTCTTCCTCTTTATTACTTTTGATATGCAAGATCTCTTTAGTCCATTTCTAATTACCAGTGTAGTACTGCCTGAGTTGAACTGAAATATGTTGCTAATGGCAACAGCAGTAGTTTTACATGTTTATTTCATTAAAATGTCTCACCTTGGAACTATCCAACTGGACTTGGACAATGGTTCAGATCTCAGAGATCTAACAGAGGTCCCACTGTCCTCAGCAGCACTGCACTAGCTCCTACCGACAGAGAATCTACTCTGATAGCAGCTATATTTTCAAGCAAAATTTAGAAAGATGAAGTATTTCCACCACACAAAGATTCACCTACACATATACACAACTTACTTGTTTTATGTAAGACAAAACCATACCTCATTCCTTCTGTAGATCTATTCTGGTAGTTACGGTAGAGCTGTGGAACACCTAACATCGCCTCGGTGAACACTGCAAGGAAGCCCAGCATTTCCACAAAGAGAGTTGAGTCAAGCCAGAGGTAAGTGATGTAACCGGTCACACCAGTGAAGGTCAGGACACACTGGATGTAGTCTGTAAACTTGCTCCAATGCCAAAAATAGTTCAAGTCAAAATCTGCAACAGAACAGGAATGGAAGATGAATAAAATATGTTTTCCCAAACAGACTGAAAGTTAATCAGGGTGGAATTGAGAACTGGGAAGCATGCGGAAACCACTGTCAGTAGCTGGAGGCAGAGAAAGATAGAATGAAGGAAAGAATTTAAAAAAAAAAACTCAAAACCAACAAGAAAAATAAATAACAGAAGTCGATTTGTGAAACATTTATGGGGCGTTGTTCAGTAAAGAAATAACACAAAGACTTGCAAACTACCAACATATTTACAAAGATGACTTTCAAAGAGAAAGCACTGACCTTCAGGTATCAAACATGAAGAACTCTGGATATGACTCTGGCAGAGTTGGCATAGGAAGTGTTTCACAATAACTTCACAATACTTAGTACAGGTCCCAAGCACATGAATGCAAGTGTGCTCTCTCTTAGGTCATTATGTCTACCTTCAAACTGCCTCAAACCAAGCTGCTTAGAAGGTCACCTAAGGTTCATAGTTCCACCACCACTGTCCCTCATTGAATTCCACCCCTCATTGATTTGATTCTTACTGTAATACCACTGATATGATACACTACAGCTGCAGCAGTGATGACATACAGTGGCAGGCTTATTTAGCAATTAACATCATACAATTTAATTCACTGTTTGTTCTCACCCCAAATTAAATCCCATTCAGGTACACGTCAGACTTTCCCATCCTTCCACATCATCTACCAAATGCGCCCAGGTCCTTAAGCAAAAGCAATCCCATGGATGGCTTTGCCTTCGCCCAAGGCAGGACTAACCCAGACTGTCTTCCCTAATGTATTTTTTATATACACTATAGAGACTTTATTCTTTTTACAGTATGTGGAAGTTTTGATTGGGCAGGGCCAGCTTGATTGGTAGATCTCCCTAGTGTTAACTAACCAAGTGGCTTTTGATAAATGTGCATCCCAGTGTTTGAAGGTCTCACTCCCCATTGCTTTCAGTGTAGTTTTTAGCAGTCAGTATGTGATAGGAGATGTGATGTACCCACTCAAAACCATGTTCTTTGGCCCAGGTGTCTAGGAGGCTGTTTTGGAAATGAGTCTCATTGTCTGAATCAATTCTTTCAGGGGTGCCATGTCACCATAAGAATTGCTTTTCAAGGCCCAGGATAGTGTTCTTGGCAGTGGCAGTGGCATGGGGCACTGGATTTATCCAGTGGTTGCTTCCATGACTGTAAGCACATGGCACCTCCTTGGTGAATTTGTGGGAATGTGATACGGTCTATCAGCAAGGCCTCCCTGCAGCACGTTTCATATTCATGGATAATCTGTGAGATAGTGTCCATGGTCAAGTCTACATGTTGCATCCCTTCTTTGATGAATTGAGGTGTTATAGGCCTACTGAGCTATAAGTAATTCACCCTTACATTACCAGTCCAAATACACCTCAGCCACTTCAATCTCAGCAGCCTGATCCACCCACTGGTTGTTTTGATGTTCTTCAGTGGCCTGACTCTTGGGTACATGGACATCTATGTGACCTACTTTCAAAACCAGGTTCTCTACCTGAACAGCAATATCTTTTCATAATTGAGCAGCCCAGATAGGTTTACCTCTGCACTGCCAGTTGCTCTGCTTCCATTGTTGTAACCACCTCCACAGGGCATTTGCCACCATCCACCATTCCCACTCAGCCATATCTAAAGCCAGGTGGATGGCTTTCACCTCCACTGAGTCAATTCACCTTCTCCTTCAGCTGCTTCGGTGACTCGTTGTGTAGCAGCCTTCCACCCTCAGTGTTTCCCCACTGTTATATTTGCAAGAGATTCTCTCTGAGATAGAAGCGTTTGGGCTTACAATGGGGACAGAATAATGAACAGCAGAAGAATAGGGGATAAAGAGAAAGATAAAGTTGGTGAAGTTTCTTCCTCCACTCTGGGAAAGAAGAGCAACTGACAGCTTTTGAACAAGACGTAACTGCTACTTTTTAAACCTTTAAACCTTTTGAGATGCTCTCACACACTCTTTAGTTTCTAATTTCTAGACACCTAAAGCACTGACTTTCAATCCTCAAAAAAGCAAGTGTTCAATTTTAATTCAGAGCTCTTGCTTTCAAATATACTGGGTGGGATATTTGCACTTATTTTCCAGCAGAGGTCATTCAACTTTGATACAGTATTCACAGACACTGTCTCAGACCAGTATCTGAAAACTAGCAACTGATAGCAGCTGTAGGCAAGAACACATGAAGCACACTCTTTCAGACAGTTCTAGCACTAAAAGAGACCACCTTGGCTCTCAAGAGATACAGTCACACCACAAATTCTGCACTCAATAGTGTTAGATTGGATCTAGTTGCCATGCTGCCTTGGGCAGTCAGGACCCTTGGCCCCTCCTCCTTAAACTCTCCCACCAGCTATCAGGGATGCCTTGTGTACACTGTGTTTCTCCTTCTACAGTGATCAAGGATCCTTCTCAAAATATCCATCTCTGTACACCAAATCCTTGTTTCCTCAAGTTTCTTTTCATAATAGAAATGAAAGAACTAAATCTACACAAGGGTGGAAAAGTTTCAGAAGTTCATAGAACAAAATAGCCTATATATTATATACAGCTACTGCAAGGCCAGCTACAAAATCCATGGCTCCATGAAAACCTTTAAATATGTAATTAACTCCTGCTACATCAGCTGTTCATGTAAGTATTCAGTACTGCTGCACTGAATTCTATTTCCATTCATGTAAGTGCTAATGTCCCTGAGCCTACTATTAGGCAACCATGAAACCTAGTAGCAATGATAATTTACTCATCATCTTTTGTCTGAAAATCTTAAGTATTATTTCTATCATAATAACATACATAGGTGAGAAAACTACTGTGTGAAACAGGACTTCAGCTGAATCAGGAGAATTAATTACTAGCACAGGAAACAGACTGAGATTCTCGATTCAAAACTATCATGATGCTATTTAGTCTCTATTTGACTACATTAGGTTATGAGTAAGTTCTAGTTTCTGCTTCAAGTTTTACTTGGTAATATCTTCCTGAAAGAAAGACGAAAATGAAATAAGAACAATCATAACCTTCGTAATAGCCTAATAGAAAACTATTTGAATTATCTTAAAAACAACTCAAGATATATAATCACTGATTGCTCTTACTATACTGCACTAATAAACTTAACATGTATTTTCCAAATGCAGAAGTAAGTCTATTTTAGGACACTACAGATCACCAAACTCTGCCTTACAAACTACTTCCAGGAAGAAGTAAAAGGACAACTGAATCTACCAAAAATAAAAAAAAAAACAACCAAAACCACCAAGTCAAAACACCAAACCAAACCAAAAAAAGAAGATGACAGCATACCTGATCTTTCATAATCTTTCATATGGGCCATAGTTTCTATGCCTGCCCTGTCACTGCTAAACCTGAACTGCTAAGCTGTTTTGCCACGATTGCTTCTTTTTAACCAAAGTTATCTGACAAATAGTTTCAAAAATTCAGAGTGGAAAAAAAAAATCACATACCCATCACTTCAAGGTTTGGAAATAAACTGTGACTCATTTTTCCAAGTGAATCCCCAGTCAAGAGAGTCCAAACACATTAGTTCTGTAATAGGAGCTATATACCTTCAAAGAAAGAAATGTTGGTTGTACTGAGTACTATGACAGGCACATGCAAAAAAAAAAAGGCTTTTAAATGCTTAAAAAAGGAAGGAGAGGGAAAGGAGTTTTAAAATCAGAACAAAACCCACATGTGTATTTAGATGAGCCCTATCCCCCTCCATACAGAGCTATCTGCAGCAGAGGGGAGAGGCAGATGTAGCCACAATTGTCCCAAGAATATAGCCAGAGGACACCAATCAGTGTTCTGGGTCATGTCACCTGAGGTGCAGAACTGAATAAAGTTATAAATATTGCAAATGCTATTCACATTTGAAGAAAACTATTATTATTAACAATGCTATTGGGATTTTTTACACACACACACAACCCACCCAGCAAACATCATCTCTTCCTGCTGCACCACAATTTATTTCTAACAAATGTCTTAAAACCCGTGCAAGTCAAATCTGGATCCATAGCTTTCCATTCCCTGAAATGGAAAGGCATTGAACAGCTCACTCCATTCACTAGCTCTCCATCCTGCCCTGAGAGAAATTCATGACACAAGTCAGTAACCATACTTAGTTCATGCAGATCAAGTGGTAACTCCCAGTCACTAATGTCCTGGATTGATCTGAACTGGCATTACTACTATATAATAAGCAATAATAACCTATGCCTGAGCATTTTAATCCACTCAGTGAGTTGTCTTTTAAACACTTTAATCCATTGATAGATGAGAGATTTATGTTGGAAAATCCTATTGATGCCGTGAGAAGGTGCAGCTTAGTAGGCTCTTTGTGTGCACTGACTACAAAAAGTCTACACAGCTTGAGAGTGAAGAAAGATGAGATTAAAAGACCTCCTCTGGGAGGCACACTGCATGTCAGACAGTAAAAATGTAAAGCAGGCAGAGGCAGCACTGCGAATAACTATAACTAGCAATAGTCAGGCCAAAATGCAAGTAGTAAATTCAAGATTCTAGTGTGGGATAGATGCCAAATGACACAAAGTAGAGTCCACAGTATCAGCTTTCTCTTGAGGATGACACACAAATCCATATAGCTACATTATTTTTAGTTAAGAAGCATTTTATATCAAGTCAGCTATCATGGTAGTTCCATTTGGGAAAGTGAAGCAAAGACTCTGACATCCCAAAAATTATTTACTGTAGCTCTCAATTTCTCTTGCTAGTTCCATCTTATTTTGTGCCTTGACCTTTCTAATTCTGTACCTACATCCTTGTGCTACATTCACTTACACTTGTCAAAGTCATTTGACCCAGTTCCTGCTTTTTGTTTGTTTCCTTCTTGCATTTGAGGCAATTTCCATTCCCTGTCCTTGTAAGGTGGGACAGTTTGGATTTGAGTCCTTTGTATAGCTTTACCAAGGAACTGAATTCTTTCCTTCTTATGAAGGCTACTGGTTTTATTTCACTGTGGTCCCTCCTGCCCCCTATAAACACCATTAACTCAAAGCAATTCACCCAAACTGCCTCCTGTAATCAAACCCTTGACCTCCTATATGAAAAATACAGCTCACTACCTCATTCTAAGAGCATGCTGGACAGTCTCTATTCCTGAGCACCTTTCTAAAAAGATGCCTGGGTAGTTAATCCTCCTCCTACTGGGTTACAGCCAAGTCTTGTGCTTTGGAAGACTACAGTGCTGTTCAAAGAACCTCTGACTTCCAACAGCTAATTCTGGACCATAGTGCCTGCCCACCTGGCTTGACTGTTCCTGTCACAGTCTACTTCTGCACACAATCAAAGTAGTTCAGTCTCAGCAGTCAGATGTCCACCACCTCCCTTAACAACATGGGAATCCAAAACTAGAGGGCTTAAGATGCTGTGAGAGAGCCTGATAATGGTAATTCAGTCAACCTGGAACAGTTACAAAACGTGGTCATGGCTGGGAAGTATTTCAGGTTATTATCTATGGTATGTTTGTTGTGCAATGTACACACAGTTTGAGGATGCAGAAGATAGAACCTACAACTATCTTGCCTGCCTGCGAGTTTTAACCATTGGGATACAGTGTGGCAGGTCCCCCCTCACTTACTCTTTTGCATGTCTCAAGAAGTCTGTTGTCTCGGCTGCAAAAGGGTTTCAGCTATGAGCTCCAGGCAAACATGATGGCCCTCCTCATCCCAGTCTGGCAACCTGGCAACTGTGGAGACACAGACTTGCACCCCCAGGTTGACAAGGGAAATTAATTCAGACCTCCCACACCACAAGCGAGTGCTCTAAGCTACAAACAGACACTGCACTCAGCAGTAGCATCTTAAAATAAACAAATTTTGCCACATCCTCTGAAGCAGACTTGGGAGACACTTCCCACAGGAGGTGAGGCCTGGGCAGTGGATTCTGAAAAGGAGACTTCTACACCTACAGTCCCTCCAGCCATGGCAAACCCTCAGGCATTTGCCTCAGACATTATGTGTCCCCCCTGGCAATCCTGATTTCATATGTCTCATCACAAAACAGCAGTAGGATTACAGATAAGCATGCTGACTAGCACATGAGCATTCTGAGCAGCTCCCAGCCAGCAGGTGTGTTTCTCCAGTCATCTGTTCTGAAATTCCTGCATACCCCACAGAACACCCAGGAAATAACTGGGGTGACAGGAGCAGGAAGACTCTGCATGACTGTTACTGGGCAATCCATAACTACTTCTCTCACTCTCATCAACTACGTACCCCGCTAGGCACTTTCCTTCCAGAAAGAAGAGAGGAAGCAGCATTAGACACAGACAGTGAGAGCTGATATATTTAGATTTTCCTTCTTCCTTTTTTAGGAAGTGATAGAAACCTGCAAAACGCTGTCTGAAGCCAGCACGTCGTTTAGATTCACTGGGAGTGAAAAGGGATTTGCTCTGTTTCACTCATGGTACAAAAGAGAAGAAATCAAAGCTTAGCACCAAAACCTTCTGGCCTTGATCCAAATGATCTCCTTTTGTAAAAAAATTAGGGAATCCACCATCTTGCATAATTTCTATAAAGATGCTAATATCACCATTCTCCATCTCCATTCCTTCAGGCCTATGACCTAGAAATTTCTGCATCTCTGTGTACTTTTAAGAATCTGCACAGCCCCATAATCACAGTACCAGAGCATCTCTTCATGTGCCAGTAGATTTTCATGTGAGAGAATGAAGAAGAAGGCTGAAGGCCTGACCCAAATAAACCTTAAAGATTCATATAAAGAACCTTTGCTTTTAGAAGTTCATTGGAGGTTTTGGTACTTGGAGGACTATTAAACACCTGAGATTAGAAGCTCAAGTCTGATGAAACCTCCTTTACATTAACATTATCCCTGTCTCCCTCAGTTATCTTTTCTAGCTCGAACATAAGTATTTGCCTTGGTTTTCTCTGTCTCATTTTATGTGGTGTCACCAGCTTCCAAAATCTCTTAGTCTGTTTTGTCACATCAGGTTCATGTTTTTTCCCCACCATCAGCACTATTATCCACTCTTAACTAGACTGAAACTTTTCCAGCACTCAGGACTTCTCACTCATCTTCCATACTGTGCCCCAGCACAACATACCTCCAAGCATCAGCAACTGCTCTGCCTTCCTCCTTCACATCCTATGAGTTCCACTCTAGCTCCTCACCAAATGGTATTAGTAATCGAAAGGTTAAAAGACACATTAGTTACAACTACTTAAAAAAAAACCCACACACAAATGCACTGGTATATATGAAAGTCAGACAATCCACACTATTTCATAACACTCTTGCCTTTCCCATAATTTCCTGCTTTTCTGATTTCACGGCCTTTGGTTTAAGGGAAACCTTTGAATACCACTTAGCACAGTAAGAACAGCAACTGAAAAGTTATGTCTAGTCTGAAAGTTTCACCCTGCTGCTAATACACAGAAAAAGTAACAATGAAAAATCTAAAACAAAATATTCATACCGTAGGCACCTCCTGTGCAGATGATAGCCTTTGCTGTGCTATCCACAGTGTAATTTGCTCTGTACACAGCTTCAGTTTATGGGAGTCTCACAGTAAAGAGAAATGAAATATTTTAGAGAAAAATGCAGTTATATAAACCCACAAAACTGAGTTGATTTAATTAATCCTTGACATGTTCCATGTCTTACAAAAGGATGCAGAATTGTTTACATTGCCTGCACTGCACTATTACCAGCCCTGTCACAATTTTTATTTATTTGTTTATATATGCACCTAAATATGCTTGCATACACATGCATGCCTCTTCCTCACACTACAACTGCTCATGTTATAAGCATTAAAAAAGAAAGCAAAATGATAAAAGCAAGCAGGGGAGAACAAAGTTTTGTTCTAATACAGAGGAAGTTTTAGCAAGTATGGTATCTGTTAACAAAGCCCCAACTGTTGGGCTCAGATACTGCTGGTGAATGCCAGCTGAGCTGGAAAATCCACATGGAGCAGTATAGCTCAGCCCAGTCATCTCTGGACATCACTGCAGAATGAGTGTAACCAATTTTAGGTGAGCCAGAAGCAAGCTCCTTCCCTGCTCCCTCACAAAAAAGCCTGCAGAAGTGTACTCTGGACTAGTCTCTTCCAAAACAAGGACATTTCTTTGAGTTCTCCATTTCTTCCAGATGGCAGATGCTTTCAAGACAGTCTTGCAGGGGGTACGCTTGCAACCCCCTACGAGTATACCTTGTGCAACAAAGGCCATCCAAACTCTGTTTCCTTCCCAAGTCCAGCTAAGAGAAAGCACCAGGTCTGTACTCCTGGAGCAGGACAGTAAGATTAGAAGAAAAAAAAAAAGACAAGACAAGCACTACCACAAATACATACCAATAGCACTTAAGTCTATATTCATATATATATATATATATATAAAAATCGATGTAAACATTGGACTGCATTTCCTCTGTGAAGATTGCCCTCCTCAGTGACACCACTACTGAAATTACCTACTGACAGCCTAATAACTACATAGATCATGGGCCTAGGAAAGCCACTGGAATGACACAGCTATGGCCCAAAGAAATTGGTGCTATGGAAAATAAGTTATGTACTTGCAAGGTGGAGTGAAAGCATCGTGAACAGCTTTAGAAACCACATGAGACAGAGAGCATGGGCTTCAGAAGGAAGTCACAGCACAGAAGTAAAATGCAAAATCCAGGGAGCACCATAGCAGTTTTGATGACTCTGGGTGGCTAATGCTTTCACTACAAACACTCCTGATTCTGCTCAACTCCTATGTCAAGAACCTCAAAAAAACCAAAGCAAGTCAAATTAAAGACATAAAACCCCCAAATCTTCACCTACAAGCACAGGTCTGATGGTCTTTACTCCCAACTACACTTATGATGGAGGTGGCAGACTAGAGCTGTGCTCACCCTTCTTTTGGGTAGATATGCCTTCCTATGCTAACTATGGAAATAGGCTTCTTTTTCTGACAGCAAGCTAAGCAGGGATAATGAGAATGTCACAGCAAGAAGAACTTGTAGTACCAAGTTACTATTTTTACAATCACTTTAACAATACTTTACACTATCCTCAGCATGGTTTATCTTAGCTATCACCCACGGCCCTGCCAGGCAGCACACAAAGGACTCCAGATAAAAGACTAAAACACAGTAAGTCAAGCACTGCAGCACAGGCAATCTTAGCTCCGAATTCTGGTAGTTTGAGTTATAAACTCACTGTAAAAACAGTTATTTTGAATAGTACTAAAACTTACTCTGTGACATTTAAGTCTCGGAAGATATCAACTACTATAATATTAGAAACAATATGCACTTATACTCCTTCTTATTCAAAGACTGCAATTAAAGACATGAATAAAAGTTATTCACAGAATCACAGAATATTCATG
>VWZO01024595.1:0-14336 GCA_013396975.1 Bucco capensis
CAAGTGGTGTCCCTCAGGGCTCTGTACTCTGTACTCTGGAGGTATTCAAGGCGAGGCTTGCCAGGGCTCTGGGCAAGCTGATCTAGTTGGGGATGTCCCTGCCCAGTGCAGGGGGTTTGGACTAGATGACCTCCAGATGTCCCTTCCAACCCAAATGATTCTGTGGTTCTGTGATTCCGTGAAATTTAGTCTTCAGTTATAATTAAAATGGCAGGAAACCACTTGGAGAAAAACAAATTTGTAATAGCTGTTTGAATTTTAAGGTGTGTTAGGATCCTTTAAGAAATAGATGCTGGCTGGCTTGAAAATAAAAGGTGAAAACAAACACAAGAATTGTTGTTACATTAGACTGATGGCTTCTGCAAAAACTTGTGTTAGACTATATCTGCGTGAGTAGTGAAGCAACCTAGTATTTTTCATCATGTCATCTACATGTTCTTCATGTTTAACATTTTGCTGCTTTGTTTGTTTGTTTGTTGTTTGTTTTTTGTTTTCCAGAAAAAGGGCAGGAGTCTAGCTTAGTCTGCCATAGAGAAAGAGGTAAGTTAAGAGTTAAATACTATTTTTAAAAACATATTAGGGAAAAGAGCAAAGTGGGGAAGAGAGAGGGCCATTTAAAAAGTCACAGAGAAAGGGAAAATGAGAGTATGGTGAAAGAGCTGATGGGCATGTAAAATGAAGTACCAATAAAGAGAAGATTATGAAGAAGGGTTAAAAATGTAGTAACAAAGAGAAAGAGATGGAAAAATAATCACAGATAGAAGAGAAAGCAAAAAAAAAATGGTATAAAAACAGGAGATGGAAGTAGATCTAAAGACAGGAAACAGGAAAATGTGGGAAATAAACAAGGTATAGTGGTATTTAATTTACACGTGTTGCTACTTTGCATCAGAGGGAAGTAAGCACAGGGAAGTGATGCCAGTTAGGGCTACAGGATGGAAATAGAGGAACAACGTCTTTATTTCCCCATTTTTTAAACATATTTCAAGTTTTTTTACCCAAGAATGAGTATAATGAAGGCCAAGAGAAAATGTTTAAAAGCTGTAATGTGTGTCTGAAAGTGAAATGCAGATACTAGTGCCAAGTGCTCTAACGGAGGTCCACATGAAGTGCAGCAAGCACAGTATAGCTACTGCTATCCCTAAATCATTCTGCAACTGTAACCTTCACTTCCAGCACTTGTACTGTTTACACTTATTAAGGTATATTCTACAGAACAAATAGCCAGCTGGTGTTATGAAGCTTTATGCTGCTGTGTGTCTGCTGAGGGTTAGAAACAGTTTGAATACTTGATATTCTGGCTTTGTGAGGGAGACCCAGCTCTTTTGTGACAAGGTACATCAATCTGAACCAGACAGCAAGCTATCAGGTGCAGGCAGCTACCATAAACCAGACTCTTTCACCTCTATTTTCAAGATCTTATTTTCATGTAAGAACTCTAGCATTGGTGGCAGTCACTGCTTGAAAGTATTTTCTGTAGGCAGTTTTAATAAGTGAAATTTTAAAAATGCAAATTGGAAGCTCTTCAGTGATTGTGAACTGGTGAGCAAATTTCATTCTGAAGTGTGTTACAATTAGACTCTTGCCCTGGAGTGATAAGGAGAGACAAACAGACAACGAAATCCACCAATGATAGGTTTTCCTGGCACAGGTGGAGTAGAAAGTCCTTCACAGAGTCATGGGGGTCACACCTGCAGTCTAAGGAAGAGCCAAACCATGGGCATGTTTTGCAGAGCATTAGTTACCTTTGACGTCCAAGCAGCCATGAAAAAGGTCGCTTTTACAGGTCTAAATGAAAAGATCAGGTTTTATCATCCATCAAGTTTGAAAGCATTTACCAATTTTATTTTTGTTCTTTTTCAAAAAGGCTCAAAAGTCTTGGGCTCATGGGTCACTGCTTCCAGGCTGTGGCAGCCAGTGGAAGCATCAACATCAGCACCACAAAGCTCAACCTTTGTAACAGTAGGTGAAGTCTCCTGATCAATAGAGGGGAAATACACGGCAGGCTGAAACATTTTCTTCCTTGGGCCAAGAGGAAGTCTCCATCCAGAGTATCTGGAGTATTTCTAATGTGCAACCCAAACATAACAAAGGTGTGAAGGCTAAAAATGGGAAACACCTACCACAGCTCCAAGAGCCAAAGCAAACACTAAAGAGCTCAGTAGTTATAGCTTCAAATAGCTTGTTTCTCAGTACTTTTCATATTTCACTGGCATACTCACAGACACTGGCCCGTGTACATAGCAAATCCCAAATTGGTTTTAAAACTAACCTAGAAAAGAAAAACAAGTCTTATGGCTCAGAGGCAGCTGCCTTGCCCTAGATTCTGTACTACTTTAACATATTTGCATTTTTCTTGTTCCTTTTTTCTATGTTTGTTTGATCTGGGAGGGGGAGTTGTTTTTTGTTTCACCCTTTCCTATTCTTTTATTGAACTTTTCCAAACTACCAAACATAAATTTGGATCATCAGTTTTGTTTTACTTTATTTTATAGACCACTAAAAGGAGTTATATATATATATTTATTTATTTATTTTTGTCTTTTCATGTTAATGCTGAAAGAAAAAATGACCAGAACTAGTGTGGGCCATGATGTGATTTTCCCAGCAGCATCATAATCATCAGGGAGAGTATTAGACTGCTGCTTGATTAAGTATCTCAAATTTAATGTGATTTATTATTTTCTGAGAAAATCTTGAGAACAAATAGATTCTGTTCTCCCAACATGTCTATCAATAACATCTTTACCATGTTTACATCTGGAAAGAAAGAAACAAGAAGTTGAAGTTAAGGCTAATACATTAATCTAGAACAGTAGAGAGATGATACTTGTGGATTTATCTACTCAGTTGAATAAAAAACCCAAAGTGAGATCTATTTGGCAACTATATACAAACCACATAAAATCTATCCCTGTGCTGGCCTTGGCTGAGAACTGAATGCATTCAGAAAAAAATAGTAGTTTCTTTCAGAAAGGTTGACAGTGCAACATCAGACTACTGTCTTCTGTCCCTACCTGTTCATATCTGCAGAAACGTGCATGGACGTATCTTACTGCTCTCATATATTATTAGAGACACAGGCTATGGTGCAGCCAGTTTGTCTAAAAATGAATTCTCAAATATAATTCAAGTACTGGCTGCCTCATTTTTTGCATTCCCCATTTAACTCCAAGTTCAAAGATTACTGAGCATACAAGCTTCTGAAAATATTCAGCATCTTTATCTAATTAAATTAAGTTCACTAATGAAAATGTCACCCTGATTGGATTTGGCACAGGTTTGGAAGTAGGAAGTTTTCTTCAAACTGATTTCACTTGGTTAAACTAAAAGTAATTATGCTAAATTTGAACTCTGTATGGAGCTGTAAAAATCACACTTTGCTCTGAAAGGCCCTCGCTCTCAGACACAAAATATTTATTGGTGCATACTGGCATCTCAAACCACGAAGTACTAAGCTTTATGGGGCTGATCCAGAAAAGCATTCTTGTAAATGCTTAATTTCAGGTCTTTTTGAAGGCCAGTTCTTGAAAACAGAACTAATCACATATTAGACTACTTTATTGGATCAGGACCAGAGCACAAGGTCTCAGAGATGGGTGTGTCCATGCTGTGCTGACAAACATCCACACCTGGCAATGAGGCCAGCTTCGCTTACAGGCCTCGTGCTCCGCTCAGCTATTTTAGGATAGGTTAGGGACCATTTACTGTGGAGGGAGTGGGGAGGTGGGGGGATGTTTATTATGTGAAAAAAGGTCAGAAGTTTGCCTGCTTGTTCAAACCAGCAAAATCTGGTTTTAATCCACAAAAACACACCAAAACACTCTTCATGGAGAAAAAGGTATGTTGTATTTTTTCTGACCGCTGGTTTCCCTGGTGGCAAGTTTCTCATTCAAAATTATATCCATGGCTTTGTTTGGGGGACTTTACAGAAGGATTTGCATGGGTTAGCAAGGGGAGGGAATACTCCCATATGCAGTAACACAGAACCCATTAAAGTACATGAGACTCTCGTGGTTCCCCTCCCCAGCTGCTACTAAGTTTATTTGCAGGCTGCAGCCTGGAAAAGGAGACGTGGCCCATCTGCACCCCATATGTGGGAACTAATTTCCAACATAGCCACAGGAACGTGGGTCCAACAGACCCTTCCTTAGCCTCGTCTCAGATCCCCCTCCATGCTGACTTAATTGGAGCCAGAGATGACTCCACTATTGCCACAGGGTGGAGGGGTCAGGCGCTTGTCTCCACTGCTGATTCTCCAAGGCTCCCACTGTTCCCTCCTTCCCCAGCAAAACTGTGGGGTTAAACATCATAGCAAACCTTGCGTAGGTCCCTCCACATGGGGCAAGCTTCACCCCTAGTGCAAAGCAAGCATCTCAATGGATGATGCGGCACGAGCAGGAGATCAAAGAAGGTAACACTGTGTTGCTGCACCACATCTCTGGGCCTGAGTCTTTTCCCTTTTCAGCTGCAAAGCTCACACTCACTTTGTGATGTCATGGGCATCAGGGGGATACTGGAGTTAAAATCAAGGGAAATTTTGAAACTGAGGCAGAGAAAGAAGGTGCTATTGTTTAAAATAGAACTTGCTTCTATATTGTTTTTTGCACAGGAGGAAAATGTTACTTCCTTTTTATATTTTGAGCCTGCATGGAAGATGTTGGGAAGGACTCTCCTAGAGTGGTGAGGGTAAAGGCATCTTCTATATTAAACCATTGTTAAAAGGAAAGGCACAAGAGATGAACATTAGCAAACTTATCTGCAATCAAAAGCATTTGTGCAGGAGTTTGTTGTGAGAAAATAATCCCTAAGATTTTGAGAGCTCTTTACTCTTACATAGATATGAGAACAAGCATTCAGTAATTCTGTGACTTAGGTGAATAATTAAATTGGACAACACTTTAAAACGAATGATGGTATATGAAGTACACACAGGGCAAATGTCAGCAGGCAACCTAAGTCTACCTTCAAAAGTTTTTAGGCATTTTAGAAGTTTTTAAAATATCCCTTTTCCTGTGTGTCTCTCTGTGGTTCAGCTGAGTATCTGACCTCCAAGGCCATCTCTGCCCAAGAGGTGAAGTCACATTTAAAGTAAGCAAAGTCATATGCTAAAGAAGAGGAGAAAGAGTGATGGTCACACTTTATGGCTTTAAGCTTCAGGTTTGTTTCATTAACTCTAACTTCCTTAAGATCTTTCTCTCAAGAGAAAATTAATTTTTGTCCAGTAATTTCATTTGGTAAAATTTGTAGTATTTAAAAGCATGTTAAATTTGGTAAAAGTGGTTTTCTTTCCTTAAATAAACACAGAGTTATTAAGGTCCAATTTATTCTCATGGGAACTGCTGCCATGGCCCCAAAACATTTTCCTGGGAGGGGTAAGCCTCTCTCTCACTACTAACTCAGCATTTCAGTATTCTAGCGAGAGCTCCACAGACATCTGTTTAAAACTCCCAGATCTTGATGTTTGGATGTTGTATCTGCTGGGGATATTGGATGCTGTTTTAGGATGCTACAGAAATGCTGCTGACAGTGCAGAGAGGAGTGGAACTTTCTGACCTGCAAGTGGTGCTTGTTGGGAATGAACCTCCCTCCTCTTCTCCTACCTGCAGCTCCATGGCTTCCTTTCCACTCTCAGCCACTCGGTCCTGCCTTGCCAGTTTGCCTCCCCACCTTACAGGAAAAATCCTGGGTATTTATTAAGTGCTTGTAGTGCTTGAGAATAGATGGAAAGGGAATGGTTTACCTCAGGATCTTCCCCTTTTGCCGTAACAAATCAAAGTCTAGTCCTCCTCTAGTCTTCAGAGGGAAAGCCTCTCTTCAATCTGGTATTAGCGTCTACCTTATTTATTTATTTTCCATGACTATTACTATTGAATCCAACTTTGTTTCTGAGGTTGAGAGAGAGGAAACATGGTTTTAGTATTGGCTCTAATTATGTATTTTCCCTCAAGCCACTGACAAACATTTATTTGCTTAAGGGTCACAGAGAAGTGGTTGAAAAAAAAAATTTTGTTGGAGTCTTATTCATGTCCAAGAATTCAGATGATCCTTTTATCAGAACAAGTAAAACATTGAAAAATATGTAGGAAAAAGCTTTCTTGTGATACTTTTTTTTTTTGGTCAGGGCAGGAATTACACGGAAGGTGATTTCCTTTTGTAATTTTACCATTTCTGTATTAAATTTAGGATTTAAAAGTAAAAGATGGAGTCAAAACGACTGCTTTGCTTCTGCTGTATGTGTCTTGGAGCCGGATTTTTCTATGAAATTTGTGGTAGCTTGTTACTATGTTAAATGTCCAGCTTTCTTTAAATCCCTACTGAAGGGTAAGCAAATGAATCCTTAATTTTGCATGTGAGGGTATGCATGCTTTTCATGGATTTTTGCCAATGAAATTCTAGATTTAAAGAGACTTTGTGATAACCTTAACCACACTGTGGCTAGATTAAACCTCAAAGATCTTGTTTCTAGGGACACTGCTTTTTTAAGTGGCATCAGTGAGAGTTTTAGCTACTATAGGTATTTATGAGGTACAAAATGATAAAGTAAATAGGAATAAAATATGATTTTAACAGTGTATAAGCTTCACCAAACTGCATTATATTCTTAAGTTCCAGGGGGTTTTTTTGCCTATTTTTTTCTTTCAGCTCTTTTTTCCTTCTCTCTTCTTCTTTTCCTCTATGAACTTACCCTGAAGAAACATAGAAGCACTGTTTATCAACGACAACAGAAAGTCTCAAAGAACTCATATACATACATATATTTACTATGAATTGATCTTGCAGCTTTTAGCTAATACTATGTGCTAACCCTATTTACTCATGAAAGTAGCTGGAGTAATATCTGTGCATTTTCCACTTTACTTTCTGTGTGCTACTTTGTTTGTTGGTGATTTATTAATGATACTTGTGATTTATTACTGTCACTTTATTAGGTTATGTGCAAATCAGTAACAAAGCACTATGGATCATGCCTTGTTAGTCATAAAAGCATTCAAGAAGCCATGAAAATCAGTTAAGCTTGAACCTATTGAATGAAAGAGCATAGTGCTGTCTATTGATCTGTAGCCTTTAGATATGTAATGAATAGTAGTACTTTGGACACTGTCAAATAGTGTTTTCCTTTGGATCTGATAAATTACACTCTTTTGTATTAGTGGTTTGAGATTTGACACAAAACACTCTTGTACTGGTATTTTTTTCTGCTGTAATACTGTGGTGAACTTACTTGTCCAATGCATATAAATGTTCTTAGAGAACTTGGTATTTTCTCTTCCAACACAGTTTTAGCCATTAAAACTAGTCTAACTTTTATACATGAATTAAGATTGAGGGCTGGCCTCAGTTTGCAGAATGTTTGTAGCCCATATGCATGATATACACAATCTCTCTCTCTTATATGAATAAGAAATACAGATTTCGACTGTAGCTATCTACTTTATTTATTAATACAGATTATATTCTGAACTTCTTACTGAACAGGCAAACACTATATAAGATTAAGTCCTCATTTATTGTATACTTCAAAGGTTCTTGCTTTGCATTCACAGTATCAGGACGTGATTTCTTCCTGTTTTGCAGTTTGCACAGCTATTTACACAAAACCAGAGTGGGGTTGTAGGTAAAAAGTTACTATTTTAATGGATAAACTTGAAAGCAGAGCTTGTGGTGCAGCAGGTCCCATGTCTTACATTTGTGTCATTCTCTGAAGGATATTCACATTAATGCTAGTAGTTAAATGCTTTGGAGGAATGTATTCTCTAGGATATTCCTCTGCTTTGGAGAGTCACTTTCTCTTCCCCTCTGCTCCACTCCTCTCCCTTGTAAGAAAAACTAAATATTCAGAAGAATGAGCCCACTAGCCAATTTTATTAACAGGATTAGGGGCAACAAAATTCCAGCAGCTTCTTTTATTCTGGATGTTTTCTAATGCTCCCTTCAGTGTTTGCTCAGGTTATCTATGTTTGAACTAGTTACTCTCAAATGAGACTTAATTAGGCAATAGTGACTATAACCTCTGGGGACTGCTTCGAAGTACAAAAGAACAGTGATACTCATTTGAACATCAGTACTACCTTGGCATGTCAAATAAGTAAAAGGTTCTGTTTAACTTAAGTTTAACATATTTTTTTTTGGCTGTGTTTGAAGTTACTGGCAAAATCCAGTCACACTTAGATCTAACACTGAGAGCAGGAGCAGTGTTTGGTAAAAATCTTTGACCTAGTGCTTTCTGCCTTTCAAGCACACAAGTGTTCAATCTCTTACTGTTCCTAAGGACACTACTATTATGAAGGCTGAGAATTGAATTTAAAAGCCAAGAATACTGGCAGAAATTACATATTAAGCAAACAATTTCCTCAGACTGGAAAGGCTTGGGGATGAGGAAAATGAAGATTTTACTTGAAGTTGCTATTTTTCAGGCTCTTTGGAACATCTGTTTTGTGACTGACTCTGGAGACCCCAATTGTATGAGTTCTTTTCTCCCAGCAAATTCTTAATGGGCTAACTAGTAGTGGCAAGTACAATGCATAAATAAAAACTATTTGCTAAGGTGGATGAACTGTACCTTTTCTGTTGGTTTAGCTACTGATTTCAGGGCAGGAAATATGAATTAATAATTTTACCTTTAAAGTCTTTTCAGTTACTTCTATATGAATGAATATAATTATTTTTCATCTTATACTGATTCAAAAGCTCTCTTGGCAACACTATTACACAGTGACCACCTAAATAGTAAATGAAAACATAGCTAAATAGTCAAAGCATAGTAACATCTGCAGTACATTAAGGAAAGTTTTGAGCCTCTAACACATGAACCAAGTGCCCAGTCCTTGCAGAATGTGTTTTATTGCAGCCTGGTTTTGCTCTGTTCTTTCTCAGAGTTGGCTTAACAGACAAGTATTCTCCAATGACCACATTAGTTGACCCAAAAGAATAGATAAAGGTGGCAGAAATGTTTACCCTCTCAAATCACTATTTTCTAGGTAAATTTTTACATAGATTGAGTCTAGATCAGTGTCTAGCTCATTTAATATATGTTTCTTGTTTTATGAAGGCAACTATAAGTCATAGAATTGCAGGTCTGTCTGGAAAGAAAATTTCTAGCTACCAAATACTTTGAGGTTAAAGCAAATAATTTCTTGTGACTATGCATCAATTCTTATAAAAAACTTTCTCTGCCTGATTTCTTTATCAAAAATCAAGCCAAATCAGAGTCCCTGAACTGTTAATTTCATTGCATCATTTGAATCTAGATAATTTCATTTTCCAGTGGACAATTCTGAAATATTGACAACACCTAGATGAGTCAAATAATGAAAAACACTTAACTCCAATGTTTTAATGAAAAATGGAAGATTCATAGTATAACTTGCCATAGAAATAGTAAACCAAGCTGAAAGACTGTTTAGTCAGAAAAGTCTTCCATTAGTTTGCAGTTTTCAAGGTACTGCCTAATTTTCTTTCTGCCTATATCTGTAATGATATATCCTTAGCCACCCAGAAGAATTTCATTTCAGTGGCAATCTCAGAAAAAATCATGTGTATGTAGTCCCTCTCACTTATATGTAGAATATTGCTCTTTCTATTCACATTCCATTTAAAGACCTGGTTCACCCATGCTGCCCAGAGATAGTGAGGAGCAATAACAAGGGTTGGATATTATTCTGTCCCTATTAACTAAAAGCTTACTTCTCTGTCATCTGTCATGCAGGAAATAATACTCAAAGAAACCAAAGGCACAGGGAGTCGGGGGAGAGATAAAAAAAGGAAAAAAAAAGGAAGAAGGGTTTCCCCTTCTCTTTTTGCCCATTAAATTGTGTCTTCTCATATTCTTCCTTGACTTCCACCACCCAAGTTTAAAAGTGTTTAGCTGGTGGTGCATTTGTGATTACCTGTTCTGTGTGACTTAGGAGTTTTAGTAAAATTGACACTCAAAAGACTTTGCAAGTATAGGACAAGGCTACCACGGTTGGTGGTATTTCAAGACCTAGCACGTTGCTGGCACTTGACTAATTATAAATAATAGCAATAATGACAAGAGAGATGACTAATTTGAACATAGATCTATGGCCTGTATAGCATGGACAGTAAAAGCTTCTAATGTAGCAGTCTGTGTAGTTATTAGGAGATCAGTAACAGTCCAGTAAATTTATTTTACTCTTTTTTCAGTGAAAAGGGATACAGACACATAGCTTGAAAAGATTTATTAACCAACATAACCTGATGTGGCACAAAAATAGTATTTTCTATTGATGCACTAAGTTATAGAGACAGCAAACAAATGTATTTGTTTTCCTAATCTGCTCTGTCTTCCTGACTCTTTTACTCCCTGTGCCTTGTGCATACTACTTTTTATTCAGGGGTCTTTCTTGGTGATAAACTATGGAGAAGATGTGAACATGAATTCTGGGAAGGGCTTTCATAGCCAATTAGTAGTACATGAACATTTATCTAAATAATTATAACAATAACAATGGCTTCATTATTATTGTTTTATCGCAATAATACTACAAACTGAAAGCAGAATCTTGATCCTAACCCTCTACCTCCCCAATACTAGACTAAAGAGAAAACTTTTACTATTGTTGCAGTGAAAATCTCTCAGCATTAACTCAATTTGGTTTAGAAACAGGGTAAAAGCTTGAATAGGGTTGAAAGCTGTTTAGCACAGTCCTGATCACAGAAGTTTAAAAAACACAGTCAAACAATATACAAGTAGGTAACAAACCCACTTTTGTGAAATGGGATTTTCTTTGTATAGCACAGAGATAATTCCATCCATAAAACACTTGCAAGAAACACGAGAATGTAGAGGGTTTCCTAAATCTTTGAATCCAGACATTGCTGTTATGTGACCACATGAGTAAAAAAGAATAATAATTAAAAAATAGTAATCAGTATATTGTATTTATTCTACATGAACTCACAAAGTTTCATCTTAAAATCTTATTCTCATTCTCTGTTCCAGGATCCTGCTTTACTGAAGGTTAGATACAATCAAGGCCAGATTGGATGGGGCTTTGAGCAACCTGGTCTAGTGGAATGTGGCCCTGCTGATGGCAGGGGTGTTGGAACTAGGTGATTTTTGCATGTCCCTTCCAACACAAACCATACTGTGATCATTAAATATTTGTCATACTGAACATTTTCAATGTATTTTTATATGGTTTGGGGCACAGAAAAAAAACATACAACATAACCACGACACAAAGCAACTATTATGTGCATTAGAAAAAAACATTTGTGTTGTTGACATTGGAAAGGAGGATGCAATCTGCAGACATTCATGCCATTTGGGATAAAAACATTTTTATTGAAAAGGAAAACTTTTCCTGTGAAATCGAGGATTGAGCTTTGTTTGGTTGATTACTTTTTTTTTTCCCAAGTAAAAAGTTCCAAAAAGGAGTCCAAATGAGTGCTATAAATTATTTTATAAGATGGCCGTAGGTTGTATATTACAAAACAACTGTACAAAACTAACCAGAAAGCCCTGGGATTGAGCCGATGAAAAGCCTATTCCATATGGGAAAAAGCTAAAGAGTCAGCTGCCTAGAGTCCAGAATGCACTGTCAAAATTTGGTTATATTAGAGTAGTCTTGAAAAGGAGGTTTGGAAAAGAGGCAGAGTTAAGACAGCAGTTAAACTGTGTGTGACAGGCTAAATGGAATACAATTCCTAGCTCCAAATGGCTGCACAGTGCTCCTGTAATGGGTGTTTTGCTCAAAGCATAAAGAGAAGAGGGAAAATAATTTCATTTGTACAGACTATAATCAATCACTTCCAGGAAAAGAAGCTTTTCATTATTTTCCAGCACCAATAGGAGTTGTTAACTATATTAGTTAGTTGTACAAATTGCTTTATGAAAAAAAAAAGTTATTAGAGAAACAAAGATGCACAAAATTAATCTCTAAATTTATAACTATTCTTACTTATTCTGCTGTCTATGTATCTCTATACATGCCTTTTATCTTTCTTGTCTCTAAACGGCTAATAGCCATAAAAGCATGAAAACAACAGTAAGGGTGGAGAAGGCTCAGAAGAAAAGGGATTTTTCATCAGCAAAATATTCAGCCCTAAAGCCATAAAGACCTTTCCTGAAACTTTAGGATTGCAAAAGCTTACTGAGTTTTGCGAGGTTACTGGCTTCTGATTGAAATTTCCTAATGATACTAGAGGTTTCTGGACAGGAATATTAACAATTGCATAAGGTGATGGTAGACAAAGGATTATAACATAATATCTAAGATTTTCTGAGTGCATGCATCTGTATTGTCTTATCTAGTCATGAAAATATTATCACTCCCAAATTTAAACATCAGGAAAGCTGAATCACATGAAAGTCAGTCTTGTTCCCGTTGAATTCAACACTATAATGCCTAGAGATTGTCTTTGGTATATAGGATGCACTCCCAGGAGAGTAAGGATTTGATTTTGCCGTGTGTCTGTGTGCACTTAAAAGAAAAGGGTAGAGAAATTATCCTTTACTTTTATGTGTGCTGCATGCTTTGAAAACCATTGTATTCAGAGCTTTTAACTCTCGTGGACTTTCCAGGGGTTTGGACAGAGTCAAAAAAAGATAAGCCCCCCCCTCCCCCCACAAAAGACAGTCTGCAAACTGAGTAAAGGGAGGAAATTAGTGGGTGTGCTAATTATTAGCTTCCAGGACTCATCTGACATCCAGGAATTTCCTACAGGCAATATTGTGTCTAAATGCAAAACTCTGATATTTTGCAGAGACTCTCTGGAAGGTCCCCTACACAGATTAATATCATGTAAATTTGTTATTGAAGCAGCAGTGGATGAACAGAGTCTCAGCTATGGTCCTGAACATGCCTACACAGTGCTCTCCTGCTCTGCAGACATCAGGGAAGCCATCATTTTTCATATTGTTCTCCTTTCAATGCCATCTGAATCCGTCTGTTACCTCGGAAAGGGTTGGATTCTTTAAAATAATGTCAGTTTAGAAGCAGATAGCTTTAATGTGTAGGTTTAGGTACTGTGTAGCTATGTGTCAGTTTTATGGACATAATGCTTCAGTTTTAACTGGACTTTTGAATTTCACCTAAAAAAGAAGCCAACTGTATTCTTCCAACCCCATTTAATTCCCATCTCTGTGTGCAGCTTCACTTTAAGTTTCTTGTAACAAAAAGGCTTTTAAAGTTGATAAATGGCAAAGATTTTGCTTTTACTTTGTTGCTCTTCTGTTTATTTAACCAAGAGCAGTTCTTTCAGTCCTGACCTCACCCTCCTCAAATAGACTGTGTTTGTCAAACTGCTCATGCTCCCATTAACTCCTAGCTGTTTCAATTGTCACTTCTGATGAATGGCTCACATACTGCTAGTATCATTAAAAGCACAAATACTGAGGGAAGTCTTATGTTATGCTGAGTCCAAATACACACCATAAATAGGAAAAATTCCAAGCAAAGGGAATCTTTTATTGCATAAATGAAATTGCAAGTGGTTTAAACTAATCTCTTTTAATATCATCTTTCATATGTGCAGGAGACAAGAAAAAGACCCTTAGGTTTCATGGTTGGTATTATCTCTTTGTAGTTAAAGAACATTAGTGGCTTTATAACTTCATAAAGAGTTCATGTAAGTGTTTGGAGGAACAGGCCTGCTTAGCATGAATAAAAGCAACAGAACCCTTCCCAGAGTGCTCCAGAGGGACTGTCTCTTCCCAAAACAGACTCCTCTGTTTCTGCAAGTTTCAGGGCTTCCTCTGAATGAAGTCATGCAGCACATTAGGCGTTATTTCCCCCTCCTAGACTCACAGAGGTACAGGAGCTCCAGGGTGCCGAGTGCTGGCTGCCATACAGCGGTGCCCTTGGCTCTGCCTACCTGAGCAGTACACACAGCTGAGCTTTCTCTAATGAACTGCTGGTAAAAGCTGAGCGAGTTCAGGCTCACCAGAGGCTGGAAGAACTCAGTTCTCCAGTTACACTCAAGTTAGCATTTCAGTTTATATTGTCTGCTGCTCTTGTCTGCCCTTTGTCATACTTACAGCAGAGTGCTAGCAAGAAGCAGAGTTCAGGATTAGTGCTAGAAAGCTGAATAATGACTTCAGCAGAAAGAAGAAATATTTTAGTTATCATAGAATCATAGAATGGTTAGGGTTGGAAGGGACCTCTGGAGGTCATCTAGTCCAACCCCCCTGCACTGGGCAGGGACATCCCCAACTAGATCAGGTTGCCCAGAGCCCTGTCAAGCCTCGCCTTGAATGCCTCCAGGGATGGGGCCTCAACCACCTCCCTGGGCAACCTGTTCCAGTACAAAACCACCTTTTGGTGAGGAACTTATTTCCAATGTCCTGTTTAAATCTACTCCTCTCCAAT
>VWZO01024643.1:0-10880 GCA_013396975.1 Bucco capensis
AGGTCTAAACCGCAGGGTTAGTTAATATATAATTATTACTACTAGGGAGAGAATTTGAAGCTATCAGCTTTTGATTGGCTCCTTCATTCACTGAAGTCAATGAACCTATTTCAGTAGGATTTGGAGTAGTTTTCAACATCTCACAGCCAAGATGCAGCAGTCAAAACAATTATTTCTTCATTCCACCTACAAAGAGTTTTCTAGCCAAACTTTAGGGGCATTTAATGATTCTTATGTTTGAAAGTTATTGCTAAAGAAACAAATACTTGCTTTATGTTCCACTTCAGTGTATAGTCATTGAATATTAAACAAGAACTGGAGGATATGTAAAAAAGAGGAAGGCATCAAGGACATCTTTCCATTCTAATTACCAAAAGAATTATATTATGCTATCTACATAAATTGTGAGCAAGGATGCATTATTTAAAAAGACATTCTACACAAGAATATCACTAATATAACCACAAAATTTGTTCGAGTGTTAAACCTCCAGTCATGAACCTTTTTACTGTATCCTCTGTGTAACTATTGCACAGAGAAGCTGTACAGAGATGTATCAAGCACCTTCCTAGCCTCCAAACTATCTCCACATTTCAAAGTATTTGTGTCTGAGAATTACTTCTCCTTTGAGATAAATTTTCTCTATCACTACTTGGAAGGCATGCATTACTTAAATGTTGCAAAAGGGAGACAGACATACAGAAAAGAGAACTAAATACCTAGAAAAATCTCTGTAGTAAAATAGAGAAAATAATAGCACAATATTAGCTGTAGCATTGTCATTCTTATTTTGATGAGGTATTTGTTCAATATGTATATAAATGTAATATTTTATTGAGTCCTTACCATCTATCATTTTGCACACATAAAATCATGTTCAGTTCTTAAAATAGCAGCTGCTTGTAAACCTGCTGGCTTTGGGGGAAAAAAGAAAAACAGTATCAGTATCTGTTCAAAACAGAATTTGAGTGAAGAAAGATGAATTGTCAGCAATAAATGAAGCCAATTAATTTCTGGAACTCTACAGAGCACCTGGCAGCAATGTCCCAAATTCAAGGCCCTCTTGCTAACATTTTTTTTTTTATGCCTCGTATTAGAACAGAAGTAATCTTTTGCCTTCACTCAGGTACAACCTCCTTTTAAATCTCTCCTCTCAGCAACAAGGTTTTCCTGACATTTATTTATAAAGTTCTTTATCATTCAAGAGAAAGCACAGAAACTTCAGTAGAGGCCAATGTCATTTCAGCTGATGAATCCATTATTTCAATATTCTGGAGCTTCCAAATAGTGAGAAAGCCAAGCTGCAGGGAATAACTTAAAACTGAAAAATGTTGTTCACATGCAAAAGTGAACAAAATCTCCACCTGAAACATATTAGATCTGTTGGAAAAAATATCTCAATATTTCAAGGCATATGGTAGAAGTACTCAGGACATACATTGGAGACAGAGTGTGGAGAGATACACATGATGATACGTCTGGCATAAAATCTGGCATGAAATCTAACTAAAGGTCACTTTTCTTATATTTTCTTATATTTACCTTTTCTTAAATCTGCTGAAACACTCAAAGGAAAATCTGCAAAGAAGTTTTTGAATGGAGCATCTGTATACTTTGTGGGAAATAAGAAAAAGGATGGCCCAAACAACATCATATTTTATAGGTTGTTTCTAAACCTTACCTCTGGCATTTCCTAATTATTAAATTACCATAGCAAATATATTTTCCCTAACTATAAAAAGAAGATATTTACCAATATCAAATCTTCAGTTTTTTCATTTATTCATGACTAAATGGAAATTTTTGCTTTATCTTTACCCTTGATTATGTCTCTGGTTCAGGCAATATCTCATTGTTTCACATTATAATAATTAAGGATTTAATTACCTAAGCCTGCCATCTCTTTTTTTTTCTTGCCCCTTTAGCTCTCTCTCACACACATATACATATATTTATAAAGGTTACATAAAACGCCACTATTGATTGCTGTGTCATGCTCCAAGCACAGGACAACAATCTGAAAGTGATGCTGTATTTTCTAACCTGAGAATTGTCACTTTACTCAACTGTTGGATAGCTAATTAATTTTACGGGATGAATTGAATGCCAGGAACTGTGTATGTAGAGTGCCTGTTTATGTCCAATACCAGCCTTCTACTGTAGCACCTCAGTGGTTCAACATAGGAAAGGAGAAGAGAGAGAATGTAAATAGACTACCTCCTTGCTTTCTCAAGTGGAAAGGCAGGGGATGAAAAGCAGAGCAACCAAGAGCGTTGACAGAAGCAAGAAAACATCTAAAAATGAATGGCTATACAGAAATGTATGTCAGTGACTAACTGCAGACATACATACAAAACCCAAGACTTTTCTTGGGGCTGAAAATTTTAGAAATTATTTCATTCAGTTGTCTGTCAAACAGTTATTGTGAAAAAAGTTCAGAATAAGAACCACAGAGAAGAGATAATTTTGGGAACAAAGGACAGGTTAGGCCTAAGGCCTAGTTTTGCTAATTATTTAAACTAGTAACTACTTTTCCTGTGTAAGAAAACTCTCTTCTTTCACATTTCTCTCCTAGACTTTTAACAGTAAATGTGCAAATAAATTTTTTTGCTCTCACAGAAAAAAAATTCCTGGTTTATTGATCAGGAATTTAATCCGGTCATTAAACCTGAGCAGTCACAAGCATAAATGAAGCTTTTGCTGATCAGAGATGTTCTGTCTGGTGTTGGTTTCCACAGCTTACAAGGGAAAGGGTCCTACATATAAGATTTTTCACGGGCTACTTGCAGACTCCTGAAAACTAAAACTGTTTCTTTGGTAGAGTCATGTTACATTAACAGGTCAGAAAGAAGAACTAACTATAGGCTCCCTTTGGTCTCAAGAAGGTCATTCCCCAAGACTTCTACCCTGCCATGCATATTTCAGTTATGAAGAGAACAGTGTAGTTAAAACACAAATGTATCAATAAAGAAGTTCAAATATGTTATGACAGTGAACTATTGAAGATGCCAGCAAAGACAGACTACTGGCTCATCAGGAGACTGCCCACTTCTGCTCTTGATCTAGCTCTTTGGATAACCACCTTTTCGCAGTGCAATCAAAAACATCTCAGGAACTTGGGCAGTCACAAATTCTAAACACATTGGTTATTCAACAGCTTTAAATTAAGCATATGCTATATGGGCTTCAAAGGAAACCTGGTTGTGTTTTTTTTTTTAGATAGTTTCTTAGTGTGAAAAGGTTGGTGATGTGTAAGGTAAAGAATCCACAAGGTTTTATGCAATGTTTTTTAAGGACCACACTATTATTCTTTCCTATCACTGGCTTGTCACTATTTAGGAAGACTACTGAATGTTCTGCTCACTGTTCATGGCTATCTCTGATCACCTTCTAAAACATCTGAAATGAGCATTAGTCTGCTGAGAGCCCTGGAACAGCTTTACAGAAAAGTAATTTCTCTTCAGCAAAGACACAAACTATTCCACCTTAATCACATCACTTTGTGTATCAGATACTGTCATTCAGTACATTCAGTTCCTGAGATTTGAATCTACTTGATCTGAAATTCTGGCAATGATGGGGCAGTCTATAGCATCCTTTGAGACAGATTTTCCTACCTGCAACAGCCTGAAATGGTTTTAACTTAGCAAATATTTCTGTTGGCAGGAACAATTATTTTTTTTTTCATTTTGTGTTTTGAATCTTCTTGTGTGATACTTAAAGATATCAAATAAGATGCTGTTCCAAGGGCATTTATATCAGCTTTGTCACACTGAGTAATCAGGTCTTGTTGACTTTTGGATGCTCTCTGTTGTCTCAGGAAAAAATCCTCAGGTTTATCTTACAGTGACAGATGGTTTAGTTAATAAATGTGGCAACAGCTCTAATGGTGTCACAGTCCTAGCAGCTGGTACCCCAGCACACACTGTACACAGCAGTGTTAAGTGAGTCCATGTAGTGTTATAGATCTATGTACCTGTAATCACTTTTTTCATTCTTTCTGAGTTTTTATAAGAACTACTTGCCACAGCCCCTTTCAAAAGGTCCATGGTTTCTGAACCCTCCATGGTCAGAGGGAAGTTGCATTCTCTTCAGTGACACCACAAAACAGAGGAGCAGTAACTCACTTGGAGGATGAGTAGAGCGCAGAAGCACCTAGCTCTCTGCCTCTCTCCCTTAGTACAATTATGATGATTCTTCAGGGTCTTTTCTTTCACTCCTTGCAAGTGCCTTTGTCAATCTCAATATAATGTCATTTCCTCAGATCAGCACCCTCTTACTTGGACATGCATGCAGAATGAGGAAAGCACAAGAAGTGGATAAAGAGAGGAAAATGTCATGAAGTGATTACCAAGCATCCTAGGTTTAGCAGAAAAATCCGGAAGAAAACTGTACAAAATAAATGCTAAAGGGTTAAATAAGACTGAAAGTATAAAAAGATGAGTTTTGGGATAACCAGATGGGCAATTACAATTAATTAATTACCAAACATAGAGTTGAAAGACATCACGTAACAGATTAGAGCTGCCCGTAGCCATTTTCAAAAGGTTTATCTTAAACAGACTTTTCGTAATAGAAGGAAAAAGGTGTTGGTAACACAGAAAAGCCTTTCTAGGCTAGATTATTAAAGTAAGCTTTGAAAGGATTGCTTTTAGAAAAGCTTTGTTCCTTCCTCTGTCTTTTTAAAACAGTAATAAAGGGCTCTATATCTTGCTTGGTAGTGTTTTGCAGAGATTTCACCTTTTAAGCCTTATGGCTTTTTAATTTCATCTTTTTTACATATAAAATGCAACACACTGTGCACATAGTTTAATAGCATAAACCAGCTGCCACAACACCACATCTATGAACAAATGTAAGCAATAATTCCAAAGGAAGCCTTGTAAATACTTTTCCAGCTATACAATGGACATGATCTCCTGTTCCTGTCAAGCTGAAAGGAGAGAAATTGAGCAGGAAAGGAATTTGGTAAAACAGGAGCTGACATGTGCAGCAGGAAAGAAAAGTACCAGAGACCCTCAGAGGATTTAAAAGTTTAAATACCAGTCTGTCTGAACCAATAGACCAGTTTTAAAAATGAATGGTTCCCTTCCCTTTTTAAATCACATCTTTATTTTTTTCCTTTTTAAGCCATAGCCTCAGTGACCAACAGGAAAAAGACTGCAGAAGCCCTTATAAAAATAGAAACTTATTCACCACTGCGTTTTCATTCCTCTTTCCAAAGACTACCCCCTGAGTCTAGATTCCTTACCAAGACAGAATTGGTGACTTGGATAACACAAAAAACCCTCCAGAGTAAGTAACACTGTCTAAAAGAATCTCTAAAAGTTTCTCTACTATCCACTACCATGTCTTACTCACATTCAATTCCATTTCATAATCTTGTGCATTGATAAAGTCTTTGAGGTCAGGTTTTTTAATGGCAGTTTCCCTCACATTTGCTTGTGGAATAGGGAAAAAAAAACAACAACTCTGAGAAATACAATATGCTTCTTGAGGTATCTTCTGCCTCCTTTTCTCATGACAGCTTTCTGCTAAACATCCACTTTGAGGAGACAGACTGGTTTATTTAGAAGCTTTCTATAGCTTCTAAACCAGATTTTGCACAGCATCTAGAAAACACTGCCAATTTTAATTAAACACACATTTCCTAGTCTTGGACCAACTTTACCTTATTTATATACCAGTACTTAGAAAGTAATGTAAATAATAACTGCACGTATTCATATTCCAGCTTCTTTTTATATTCATCTACTCCAGACTAAGAAACTATTGCCATGGAGGATAAAAAGAAAAGATAACCAGACACTGGGCTGGCTGCTGCTTTCTGAACTGTTGCTGCTCTCACACCATGTGTATGAAGGAGGAATGGTTACCTGATTATCATTCCTGCAGTCAAAAGTGGTTAAAGTTCAAAATACACATATTGTACCACCACAGGGAGAAATAGTTATCTCTGTTTATTGTCTTTCATCTTTCCACCAAAAGTGAAAATCCACAGAAGCTATAAAGAAAAGCTTGACACCTTAAGATTCACTTGAGCCATTTGCTAAGGTGGAAATGGAATCTACATCTATGATTGTTCACTTGAAAATACAGGGAACAATCTCAGAAACTTAATCCATGCTTAAGTGATCTATACTCTCTGAGCTATTTAATTTCAATATATCTGTATTAGCATAGGCTTGTCTCATTTTGACTCATAGGAGACCAGCCTCTAAATCCTCTCTCTGTAACTAAAAGCTATATCTAAGTAAAGGCTCAGCACTTCATATTTCTCATTTAGTAGGTTCACAGGGACTAAACATGTAACACAGGTGGCTGGCCCAATTCAAACAGGTGCTCTCACCTCCCTTCCCTTCCCCTTTCTAAGCCCTGCTGCAGGACTCCCTGCTTCCTTTTGCCCCTCCAGACAGGTTTATCTTCTTCCTTTGCTTTTCAGGATACATAGAACAATGAGCTGAACCCTGAAATATTTTAAACTACAGCAAAGCATTTACAACAGATGAATTGGAAAGAGATAAGGGTTCTATCTGAAATGAGATACTGGTTAACCTAATCTATTGCCCGCCTCACAGGAACTGTAGATCTTCATTAAAGAAATGCCAGGTACTGCTGCAAGTGATTTCATTCTATCATACTCAAGAAACAGGAAATATCGTACCATATTTGCAACTTTTTTTTTCCATTCAGGTGATCATAAAGTAATACATGCAAGGAGATGGCCTACATCACTTGTTAGGAAGCTAACACTCAAAAAGTATTCACTAGTTTTATTTCTGAAGCTAGTCTGCCAAACACCAACAGTCTGATAGGATGCTGATTGTCATCCTTATTTTCAGCTGTTAAATGACATTAAAAGATGCTAAATGACCTAACACTAACTTTCATAGTAGTATGCTTCAAATTGTTGCCATGTTCATAAGAATTCACTTAGTGGTAAACAACAGAGGGACTGGCTCAGGAGATTGCCATTGGAGGCTGTCTGGATGAAAAGGTTTGTTGTTCCTCATCCCTTCTACTTTCTCAGAAGCACCTGTTTGTAAGCACTGAATTTAAAATTGCACTTTCCAGAATATTCAGGTTTTAACAGATTGGATTTTCCTGGAAGGAACTTAAAGAATGAACTACAAATACCCTCACTTCAGTTTCTTTCTATGTTACGATATAATTTAGGAATACTTTTTCTCCTCTGAACATCTATTAAGTTTAACAAGTCTTTAAAGTTGAAGAAAAAAATCAGTTTGCTCTGTTAAAAATAAAATTAACAAGGATAGGAGACTGGGGTGAGGATATTTTTGCCATTCACTTGTTATATGATGAATTAGTGGCTCTGAAAATTCTGGACTCTTCCTCTCCTAAAAAAAATAAGTTTCACCCTCACAATGCCACAAAATAGTTTTTGCACACAGAAAAGTGAGGAAAATTCTGCTACAGAGAAAAGCCATGGTTTAAATCCAAATATTGGCAGGTGAAAAGGAAGGGACTTTTTCTTTCCTATTTGTTAGTCTTGCCAAAGAAATGAAATTACTGTCTGAGAAGGATCACAGCACTGTATTGCACATTTCACACTTAGCAGAGCCACGAACATAGTGACTGAAAAGAGTCACATTTTTCTTCATGAAATATCTGACTTATTCTGACAAAGATCATAGATTAGTGGCTGGAACAAGATTGAAAGAAAGCCCTACCATACATGTTGTTTTATATTTTTGTTTTGTAACATTCAACTCTAAGAAAATGTGTCTTTAGTACACAGATGGCAGACAGTTTCTCAGAATAGTTTTTCTCTGAATAAATATATTAAATAAATAGTAAATAATGTCATACCATTATGTAAAGTCATGCAAGGCATTCAGGTACTTGAAAGTACAAAAACATAGCCCTTTACAAACCTTTTAGAGAGCTCACTTTCATCTGTACAACATGAAAACAAAATCAATTCTGCTTAAAAATAACATAAGTGATCTAGTAATTGAAGCAATCTTTACAATACAGCTTGTGCAGTGACAGGAGAAAATGCAAGATATTTTTTATTTTCTAGAAAATGGCTCAAAGGCAAAGTGAGCATAGCCCTTTGAGACCTGCAATAACCTACAATGAGGGCAATAGCCATCTTACAGAAAATGTAACAGATGGCAGCATGGTTGCCTTACTCTCAGATACAGGTTACTGAACAGATGCCTTTAGGGCTTAATACTAGATTTTTTTCCCCTCCCTTCTTCTAGACCATGGCATAGCTTTGTGCATATGCCATTTATAAAACAAATGTAAAACACCACAGAAAAATGAATAAAATTTCAAATGGCAAAATGTCATCAGAAATACAAATTTAGGGAGGATAATGCAATTATGAATGTTGCTAGTATAGCCTGAAACATAACTTTACCCTTTACAGCACACTGTATCTATCACACATTATTTTGAGCTATGTTACCATAGTTCAAAAAGCAGATATATAAAATCTGTTATAAATCCTCCATTTACTCTGCCAGAAAGGTCAGCCACACAATAGGCTAAAAGTCATCTCTCTTGCTTACCAGCTTTAAACACTTAAAAGCAGCAAGACTAGAATAGGGAGAAAAGCTATCATACATAGCTAGCATCAGATTGCTACAAATATCTGAAAAGCTAAGGCATACAGAAAAATAGATTATCCATTGGTAAAAGAGATAACAGTGAGAAAGATTATTTACAACTCCTTGTGCACCACAGAATTCACAACTTAACCAAGTGAAAAATAATTCATCAAAATATGTTAATGTGCTTATTCTGATCATCCCCCTAACATGGATTTAGTCTTGATGGATTACTGTGACACAAAAACCCTAAGGACATATTAGGTTTTTCATGTCTTGAGTCTTTAGATGACAAGGCAAAACTCCTTTTGTCTTCAGTAGGATCAGAATTTCATTTTACATATGCATAAAAAACCAGACTTGACCACAGACATACTTTTACTTTTTCTAAAAATTCTTTTAGGACAAATTACAACTGTGTCCAGAAAATAGAAGGATCATCAAAAGATTACTCCAGTTTCCCTTTCACAACAGGATGTTTCAATATTAAAGACGGTGCATTCTTCAGCACATTTTAGTGATTGTTTCTCAGCTAGAACTGTATTTGCTCTACTAAAATTGCATTCTTTAACCACGGAAAAACAATTTTTAACAAAGAAACTGTTTTCCTTGTTTTAAAACAAAGGGACATTGTTTGCAGTAAAGAAGCATTCAGGTGGAAAGCAGAGTGAGAAGAGGGCATCACTGCGACATCCACCATTTTTCCTGTAGGAAAGGAGATGGTATTTTTATCAGTCTAACTAGGAAAACTGGAGGAAGGGCGCAGAAGTGAAACACCTGAAAGTAGCTATTGTGTGTCCGAGTACTCATTGTAGCTTACACTACTTTGCCAGAAATTCAGTGTCAGAAGCACCACAAGGAACCTTTCCTAAGCTTCACAGAAATTTTGACATGATACATTTTCCTAGGGAAAGCAGGATAACCTTCAGCTGAGCATGAATAGAGATGGTTTGCTTTCATTTTACTGTGAACATGTTATGACCCTATATAATCTATTCTCTCTGCCTCTATTGTCCTTCAGCATTGTGGTTACTTTCCAACACTGTATAAAGTGGTTGTACAGTGTGTCACTGAAGGTCAGTGGAAATTCATAAGAAAGGCAAATTTCAAAGGCTATCTGAAAAAATTTTAAGTGCTCCCGAGGAAATAAAGCAATCAATGTTTAGACACATACTGATAGCAATGGACCACAATAATTTAGTATATGAATAAGTGAAAAGAGAAGAACTTTCTACTTCTGTAGTCCTCTAGTCAAATTTTCATCATGCTTGAGTCACCAAAACAGCTGTTAATCAGAAGCCAATTTCTTTCCCTGGAAGCCAATTACGGACACATCATCATCTTTGTCATCTTATTGGACTCATTAAAACAAAATATTATAGAAATTAACTGCAAGAGAAACCCCATCTACCCTATCCTACAGGAAGTGTGTTAAGTAGCTACAGAGTATGTCTCCTTTCTGTTCTCTTTCAGACTGACATTATCAGACCGGCTTAGTAACAAAAGGCTTTCACTTAAACCAAAGTCTTTTACCTAATAGATTCAGAAGCAAAAAGGCTGTATCATAAGCTGGTTAATCTAGCTAGGGAATCAGTATCAGGTATTGTGTTGGTCCCATCTTCATTAATCATTACAGTAAGGTAATAGACAGCACAGAATGTGTGCTGTTAAACAGCACTAAATACAAATGCTGAAAAATAACTGATAGTTGAAATAATTTAAGTCTGAAGATGTAAAATTCCATTAATTCAAACAGAAACAAGTGTGCCTTGGCTGTAAGTATAGCAGGAACACTGTGCTTCATTTCTAGGCATGTAAATACAAGAAAAATATTGAGTAGGTGGAAGAGACTTGTAACCTGCTTGATTATTAAGATTGAGTGAGAAGGACAAAAGTGGAAAGAAACTGGCACTCAAGTTGCCAAGTTTGGACTTGGCAATGCTATCAAGGGTGCATAATATATTGTAAATATTTGAAAGGCATACAGCCAAAGGAGATGGAGTAGATGCAGTGATATGAATCATTAGTGGTATGAAACTGTTTGTCATGCAGCTGGATTTACTTTGGATGAGCAGATCCTTAATCAGAACTTTGCAATTCAGACACAGAAAACACAACTTCCTCTTGCCTCCTTTTGGGTTAGAAACATATTTAATTTGAGTACGAAATATTCAAAAATATGTGAACCTTCCTGAGAGTCTCTTTTCTCTCTATGTCTATATACAAAAGATTAAAAATGTGCAAACTAATACAGGAAACTCCTTGAGTTGACATTCACAGAATCACAGAATCATTAAGGTT
>VWZO01024850.1:0-14769 GCA_013396975.1 Bucco capensis
TAACTGTTCTATGATTCTGTGATTCTAAGAGGTGTTGATCTCAGTACAGGCATGCTAAGCAAATCTCAACAGGCAGCAGGATGCAGCCACCTAAGCCTTTGTCTGGACGGAGCAGCCTGGGGGACTCTACCCCTGAGAAGGTGACAGTGGGGACCTGGGAGATGAAGTGAGTGCCCTTGAGGATGCAAGATGAAGCTTAGAAATGCAACTGATTCAAGAAGTGTCAGCCACACAACTTCACAAATAGTACTTTTAGATCATGATTTTACTCATCTGTACAAAATTAGCTTTTGTTCACTGAGGTCAAGCAGGAGATCCACCAGCATGACAATAAAATGGAATTGGGATAGAAACATCAGCACTTCTGCACTTTTTATTGTCATGCCATAAAATCCTTCCAGAACAGATACTTAGTTTCTTTTGCTTTCTCACAGAAAATCTGTTCTTTGTGCTTAGCCTCCCTAAACCTGCCATTGTCTTCAGCTGAATGCCCCTGAACACAATTAGTTTCCGTGTCATACTGACAGTCTTACATGTTTATGGTATGTGTTGCCTGGAGAAACAGTTTTTTTATATCAGTGCAGATAACATTGTTCTTTTAAGAATTACAAAAATACGTATTGACAGAAGCACGTATCCAAAAGATTGTGCACTTTCCCAGCTCTATCAGCTAGTCTACAAGCCTTATATTTCTTGTATTGTCATATATTGTTGCACAGTTACAGCAACAGATATATTAAGCTCTTTTAATTAAGTTGGAGTAGTGCATAATATTGTTTTGACAATCTATATTTTTGTCAGTGATATTTGTTAGAAGTTGCCAGAGCTAGTAGCCCAAAAGAGTCAAGGCTGTTGCAGCTCAACGTACACTGCCACTAGGTATATATATTTATATACTTGTACACAGAGCCAGCCACACAGTTCAACCCAGGAAGAAAATGTAGCACTCATACAAATACATAAAGCCCATTCCTATCTCTTGCAAAGCATGTATTAATGAACACATATACTGCGTGAATCCTACCAACAGTGGGGCTCAGACAGCATGCCTCCTAGCTGCCCCTGGATCCTTGGTCTCCCAGCTTGGTGACATCTGGACATACAAACCCTGGGACTCATAGCTCTACACAAACACACACAGACACACACAAACACAGACACATGCACGCTTGCATGCACACATGCTCAGTGGTTCCCTGTAAGAACTGGGCTTAGAAATTCAGTCTGCACAGTAGCTGCTCCTGGATCTCCATCTCGCAGTTACCTTGCACATAGATACACAGCTACATGCACGTTTTCCCAGTAGCTTGTCCAGGATCTTACCACTAGCCAAGAAATAGTCTTTTCATCAGCTGGCTTGGATTCCTGGCACCTACAGGAGCCAAATCACAGACCTTCACATCTCTCCAATGTCCAGACTAGAATTACAGTCTCATTGATATGTGGCTCATCAGGCTTTTATCCTCCTCACTAGCTACTTCAGCTTAGTGCTTGCTAGCAATTGCTCATTGACACACACACTTACATGCTGTGCACATATGCTGTCTTTCCTGTTGCTGGTTCCATGGACATATCTGTGTTCCTACTCCAGTTACTGCCACTTAGAGCTCCATGCACATGTGTGCACACATGCCTCTGAAAGCACTTAAAAATTATCGTGGAATTATAGAATACCAGTTGGAAGGGACCTGAGAGATCATCGAGTGCATCCTTTCTGGGCATAAACATGGTTTAGATAAGATGGTCAAGCACTCTGTCAAGCTGAGTCTTAAAATGGTCTTGTATTGGAGACTCCACCACTTCCATGGGGAGATTATTGCAGTGGACTGTTGTTCTCACTGTGAAATTTTTCCTCTTGTGTCCAATCATATTCTCCCCAGGAGTAACTTGTATCCATTACCCCTCATCTTCTCCATGTAACTTCATATAAAAAGGGGGTTTCCATCTTCTTTGTAGCTACCCTTTAAATACTGGAACATGGTGAGAAGGTCTCCCCTATGTCTTCTTTTATCAAGGCTGAACAAGCCATTGTCTCTCAGCCTTTCCTCATGTGGCAGACTTCACAGTCCTTTGACCATCTTTGTGGCCCTTCTCTGGATGCTTTCCAGCCTGTCCACATCCTGTATATGTTCATTTTGTGTAGCAGGGACCAAAACTGAACACAGTATTCCAACTGTGGCCTGACAAATGCCGAGTGGGATGATGACTTCTCTCTGCTGATGTTGTTGTTGATGTAACCCGGTATCCAGTTGTCCTGCCTTGCCACTGCAGAACACTGTTCACTCATACTGAGCTTGTTGTCCACCAAGACCTCCATGTCCCTTTCCAAAGAGCTTTATCCCTGACTGGTAGATCCCAGTTTGTGGTGCACTCCCAGATTATGTTTTTTCCAGGTGCAAGAACTTACACTTGTCCTTACTGAAGTTCATAAGGTTCTTATTAGCCAACTCTTCCACCCTATTCAGATCTTCCCGTACAGTGGCTCTCCATTCTGAAATGTCCACTTCTCCATTCATTTTGCATCATTGGTAAATTTTACCATGGTACACTTGATCCCATTGTTCATATAATTTTGAATATATTAAACAGAGTTGGCCCCAGTACTTATCACTGGGGGATCCTGCTTGTGACAGGTTGCCAGTTTGAAAAGGAGCTATTTACAACAATGTTCTGTGTGTGGCCTGTCAGCCAGTTCCACACCCACCACAAAGACCACTTATCTAGACCATAATGTGTAAGTTTCTCTAGAAGACTCTGGGAAACTATCAAAATCCTTGGAGAAATCGAGGTAGACAATGGCCAACACTTGCCCCACATCAACTGAGCAGGTTTCTTCGTCACAGAAGGCAATTGAGTTGTCAGATTGCCTTTGGTGAATCTATGTTGGCTTTTCCCAATCACGTGCTTCATTTGTCTTGTAATAGCCCCCAGGAGGATTCATTCCATAACTTTCGCAGAGATTGAAGCAAGACTGATGTGCCTACGATTTCCTGGACCCTCTTTTGAGACTGACACTAGCTTTCCTTCAGTCTTCTGGAATGTCCCCTGATCTCCACAACTTCTCAAAGACTGAGGAGAATGGCCTTGCCATGATGTCCCTCAGCTCTCTTAAAACTCTCAGGGATAAAGTCTGAGTCCACCGATGTGTAGGGGTCATGGTCTTGTAATAGTTCACATACCAACTCTTCCTTCACTGATGGTGGACCTGTGTTTGCATAGACTTTGATTTTTATTCCCAAGGCCTGGGGCCCAGCAGTACTGGTAAAGACAGGTGAAGAAATTGTTAAGAAACTCTTCCTATTCAGTGCTGTTTTTGACTAATTCATCTTGCCTTTTTAGCAGGGAGTCAGTATTTGCCGTCTGTTTCTGCTTGTTTCTGTACCTGAAGAATCCTTTCTTTTAGTTCTTGATATCTCTGGCCAATTTCAATTTGAGCTGTGCTTTTGCTTTTCTAATTGCATCTCTGCATGCCCTGGCAATGCCCTTGTAGTTCTCAGTGGGTAATCATCCATTTTTCCGTCTCTGGTACACTTCTTTGGTTTTGAGCAAACTCAGAAGCTTACAGTTAACCCAAGGGAGTCTCTTGCTCTGCATATTTCCCTTACCTTTAAAGGGTTTTTATGCTTGCAGGACAGCATTTCTGAAAAACTCCCAGCACTCAGTAGCTTCTTTATGCTCCATAGAGGCATTCCATGGAAGCACTCCTGATGAGCTCTGAGTGAGCTGAAGTTTGCTTTTTTAAAATCTAAAACCTATGTCTTAGTACTAACCTTCAACCTGCTCAGCAGGATTTCAGACTCCACAATACTGTGATCACTGGAGCCAAGGCTATCACTAACAGAGTTATTATATAGTAGTATTTCTTGATTTGTGAGTAGCAAGTCCAGCAGTGCCCCATTCCTGGTTGGCACATTTAACGTTTGTGTGAGGAAACAGTCCTCTACATATTCCAGAACCTTGACAGATGACATGTGAACTGATTTATTGTTCTTCCAACGAATGTCAGAGTAGTTGAAATCACCCATAGGAATCAGCTTCTGTTGACTTGAAGCTGCTTGAGTGATCCAAATAATGCTTCATTGGCCTTGTCATCTTGGTTTGGATGTTGGTAGCAGGTGCATACTGTAAGATCCCCCTTGGAGATAACCCCTTTGGTCTTGTAGGGCTTCCACAATTGCTGTAGTTGACTTCTATACATTTACAGTTCTCCTTAACAGAGAGTGCAGCTCCTCTGCCTCTTCTTAACCTGCCTGTCTTTACGAAATGACCTATCGCCATTCATTGTGATCCTCCAGTCATGGTTAATTTATTCCAATGATGCAACAATTTCCTGACTGGGCACAGAGCTCCAGTTCCTCTTCTTTTTTGCCCAGACTAGATGCACTGGTGTGTAGACTTGAGGTGGTTGGTGTTCCAGTTAACATCTTGGAAAGCAGCTAAGGAACGTTTGTCATAGCTCTGGTTGGTCTGGCTTATTCCCTCTTGGTTGCAATGGCAGGAGCATTGCCATCTTGGGCCCTGCCCCCCACATCCTTCACTTTAAAGCCTGCCTCACCATATTAGCCAGTCTGCTGCCAAAAATTCCCTTACCACTTCTAGGCAGGTGGATCCCATCCCTTCCTAACAGGCTGTAGTCACTGAAGAATGTCCTGTTATCATAAAAGCAAAAATCCTTACAGTGGCACCAGCCACAGAGCTAGAAGTTAATTGCATTATATGTCCACTTCTGTCTTTAACCTTTCCTCCAAATGCTAAAATAGAGGAAAACTTAACTTTCACTTGCAATTCCAGCACTTTGTCGTCTTCCTTGACTCTGCCCAGGTTCTGGCTTTTGGTGTCATTCATGCCCAGGTGAAAAGAGTAGCAGTGGACAGTAGCCTTTGTTCCTGACAAGTTGTGGCACCCTTTTAGCAACATCTTGGACCTTAGTTCCTGGGAACCAGCAGAGCTCTTGTGATTCGCTGTCAGGCTGGCAGATGGGTGCCTCAGTGACACTTAACAGAGAGTCACCCACTTCAAGCATTCATTTCTTTTTGCAGTACCTACTAGGTGTTGCTAGTACAGTGTCTCCTCACAGACCTTACTTGTGGGTGTTTACAGCTGTTAAAGCTTTGTATCTGTTTTTGATTGTAATGCTGGAGGGTGGAGACTGAAGCCGAGATCTGATTTAGTTGGTCACCAGGGTCCAAGGTGCCTCATTCTCTATGGTGTTTGCCATAAGAGCGTGGTTCTGAAACCATCTATTTCCTCTGGCCTAGGAGGGGAAAAAAAACATTGGGTGAGTTCTTCTGTGCTGCAGCTTTCTTTGTTTGGAGAGTTGTTGGGCGAAAGAGATACAATCGTGGGACACCAAGATCTGTGAGGTGGGGATGGGGAAGGCACACTGGAGCAACCATGCCCTTTCAGCCTGCGGTGAGATGGCAGAATGAGAACTTGGAGCATATGGATATCAGTGGTGGAGAAGGATCCCTTCTGTAGCTTGTGGAGGAGCCCAGAGTGAAGCAGGGCATTGCTCCTAAAGAAGTGTCACTGAGGGAAGGCCCATGGAAGAGAACCACACTGCTGGAAGAAGTTCTTAGAGAATTGTCTCCAGTGGTGGACACCACATTGCTGCAGGGGATGCCAATGAACTGGAACTGACCGCAACCACCATTCCTTACCCTCTGAGCTGCTGGAGAGGAGGAGGTAACAGAGCTAGGCTTGTGAATGAGGGAGAGGTGTGGAGAAGGTATATTTAAGATCCAGTTGTATTTATTACTGTCCTAGTCTGGTTCAGTTGATAAGCTAGTAGAGGTTTTGTTTAAATTAAATTGATTTTGTTTCCCAAATCTGTCCTGTCTTTTTCCCATGACCATAATTGGTGAGTGAGGCCTCCCTGTCCTTTGTACTGACCCTCAAGCCTTGTGTTGCATTTTCTCCTCCCTGTCCCACTGGAGGAGAGTAGGAGTGAGTGAGCAGCTGTGTGGTTGCTTTGTTGCTGGCTAGAGAGGCCTAAGCCGTGACAGCCTCTTGGGAAGAGAGGGCACTCGGAAATGGCAAGAATGAAACATATTTCTGTGTTCTTTTCACTTACCGGGGTGGTCACTAAACTGTGAGGATGCTGCTTCCTTTCTCTTGCTTTCCCCTCGCTTTTAAGTTTTCCACAAATACACAAATCCAAATGAAATGTGCCTGCTTGTGTCCTCATTGTCACAGTGTCCTCTGCAGCATTTCCAAGGATGGTAATGAATCGAGTGTCAAGAGGAATCTTCTTATTCTCTGCTCTGGTGGCTGAAAAGAAGAAGCAGGAGATTGTATAACTGAACTTAAAAATGCCAAATAGCCGCAAGGAAAAAAAACCCAACCCAACCCTTGGAATACTCAATTACTAATAATGTAAATATATTAAAAACTGGATTTTAGTAAATAGTACTTAAAATGAATAATTGCAGTATTATTCACATGGTTATTCCTGAGAAATTGAACTCTGTTAGTTAATATATCAATGTTAAGCATGAATAAATTACAGTCAGATTTTAGTGAAAAATTATCTCTCATGCACAGAAAGATGACAGCAATGTAACCATTTTAGTACCTTAACATGAGCTGATTGTGAGTTCAGATTAATGAGACATCATAAAAAGTCTAATTTCAACTTCTGGAGGGGTTTTAGAGGAAGATAGAACATAAAATATCAGGCAGTGATTATTCAAGTGAAAGTAATGGTGAATGTGATATTGAATGCTGTGTAAATATTATCAAAGTTTAGTGTATTTTAGTATTTTTAAAAAAATCTAAATTCCATTCTCCTGACATTCTGGATATCTGTAGGTTGCAATACATATTCTCCTACTCCAGAAATGAACATTAGAAAATGTGATAGAATCTAAAAAGAGATGTATAGAGTGTCTTTTCAGAACCCCATCTGACAGTTTGCTCTGCAGTGTTAGTTGTGTATGAATTTGCTTAAAAACATTAACTTAGGCTATTTTATAGGATCATATTTATGAAAGTTAAAAAGTGGGTCCAGAGGTCATTTTGTGTGTATCCCTGCCTGAAAAGCATTTTCTAGTGTTTAGCTTTCATAGTGCATTTTGTGGGAACACAAGGCCATGCACACATACCCTCTGTTGTAAGCACTGCTTTGTTTCAGGGTGTGTGTTGGTAAAGCCTCACCCTATAGCTGGAACATGCGTTGTGTACACAAGTTACCTAACATTTCATGTAGGTCTCTACTGCCTCCCCCAGTTTTCTCTGCTCTTGCTGTCACCTAATCCGTGGATGACAAAAAAAGTCCTGTATTTGTCTCTATTCTCCATTTTAAAAATATTATTTGTCCTGTCAAAGTCTAAACCTTCTGGATCATAAGTTTGTTCTGTTCAATGTATCTGTGAGTTTCTGTAATAATACAGGGGATAATAGCATCCTGTTTCAGTGAAACAGACTGCTGATACCTTGTTTTCCATATTACCAAAGGGAAAGCGAGGAGTGAATGAAATATATGATGATCAACTTATTAAGGTAATTTAGACTCTCTCTAATTTAGACTCTGTGTTCTGTGCAAAATGATTATGTTTCCATGTGGAAACCACAAGCCTGCCTGAAGGGTTTAAGGTGGGGTTACAGTTGAGAAATATCCTTTTCTTTTTAGCTATGTATATTGCAGCCGGATTTTGAATTGCTTGAAGTCTACTAATCGGCTTTACTGGTGGACTGCTGAGAAAGCATTGCAGACGTCCAGGCAAGGCACAAGAAAGAGATATATGGATTAGATTTCTGAATAATTTTTTGACACAGTTAGGACAGATCTGTAAGGAATGTTTCTTAAGCATTGATGGGCCAGTTTAACTCTAGCAGTAATGAGCTAAGAACAAAAACAAGTAAATTATTTTTCTTTTCCTTTTTATTCTGAGATTTTTATTTTGTTGATTTTCTTAGATCTGAGTAGGAGGAGTGTTCAGTGCTGTCTTCCACTTTCTAGTACCAGGGGTCCATTTGTGACTTTAACTGTTCTATATTTTCATGTGAAAACCTAGCAGAGTCTGCATCAGGTGATAGGTTCATTTCTGTGGTTTTGTGTGTACAGGACTGTTCCATTAAAATCCTCAGATTTCTTACGAGACAAAATTCAAGTGTCACAGCTTTGTTAGATACCTTATTTAAAGTATAACTGATGCCAAAGCATTTGCCCTGGGTTTGAAAATGAAGCTGAGAAATGCAGTTCACCACATATTGTGGATGTACCAGGGGCTTCTGCACAGGAGCACGGAGGTGAAGTGCTGGTGTGCAGTCCTGTCTCCTCTCCATCTGGGGATGGGTGAACTGGTGGTAGGAAGAGAAAAGCTGGCTTCTGGTGCCTGGGACTACACAAAAGGAAGAGACTCATTGTAGCTTGCCAAGAGTGTACAAAGTCCATATTCTGCATTGTGGCTGTCCAGGGGCAGCCTGGAACTCTGTATGAGACACAGAAAAACAGTATTTGGTGCTATAGCTGTTATTTTGGACAGAGACTCCTCAAGTTATTAAAGCTGGATTCATGAAACAGCAAAATAGGCCTTTAACCATACATCAAAAATGAAGTTTCTTTGCTTGCTCTGCTGTTATGTGTCAGTAGATTACTTGGTAAATCTGGATAAGGGAATCTGTATCTGGGACATTGGCTGTTGCTCAGGTGGGACAACTTGCTTACTAAATCTTCATGAGCTCTGCAGTATATATTGCTGTCCCAATATACTCCCTCTCCCAGTTAGTGCATTGCTGATATTGCTGATGCCCTGGTCTACTACCACCAGTCCATTAAAATCTTATTTGTAAGGGCTTATCTTGACTTGTCACATGTTTTACATTATCCTTGTGTTACTGTACTGATGTTTTTACTTGGATCTCTACAGATGGTATTTGTTGACATTTGTTGTTGAGTCTATGCTGGTTTGCAAAATTCATATGCTAACTTTTGCGTTACCGTTGGTTGGTTATCAGTTTCATCTGAGTGTGGATCCCCTCAAAAGCGTTCATATATAGGAGTTCATACATAAGAAATCCCACAAATTTTATAGCAAGGGGGTGGGTGTGGGTGTTTGTGTGTGGGTTATGTGTAGGGGTGATGTGTGTGTCTGGTTTTATGCAGAAGGAAAAAACCCGGTTTGAATTTCTGGTGTGATCAGTGCCATGTGGTCTCAGAAGTGCTGAAGAACTAAACACAAAAATGCATAAAATGTCTCAAATAATAGTCAAAAGGGATGGGCAGGTGGCTAAAAGCACTGCTTCAGAAACCATTACTCAGTATGCTACATTGCCTGTGCAGGGCAGAATGGACAAACTGAGACCATTATGTAAATTTCTGGGCAAACTGAAAAATGTAACAGGTTGAGAATGTAGCAGAGATAGACTGGCCTAGATTGTCCCTGAGTCATAAAAAATTCACTTTGGGTAAATGAAGGCAGTAATTCGTAAGGGAACACAACCTCTAAACACTTTTTTTTTTTGTAAGAGCAAGAAAGTCAATAAGCAATGTATCAAGGAGAGGTACTCATTTGTTCTGTATTTTTGGGCCTTTCCATAACATGGAGAGCTCAGCTCAACAAACTCTTAGTTATTGGACATAATTTCAAATGTAATTTTCCCTTTATCACTTAGAGTAATTTTAATTGCCTGTAACTGTTCTCTTTCCATGTGGGGGAAAAGGAATCTAACAGAATGCAGTAAAGAGGAGTTAATTCCAAATAGATGATTAAGCCATTCCACTAGAAAATGAAATTAGATTGGAATGAAATGCAGCTTTAAATATGCTATTACTTTGGTGAAGTGTATGCAAGGGCCCTCATACAAGGGTGTAGTAGCATCTAGGTGCAGAAGTATCAACTTCAGAGAAGGGAAATACTGTAATTGAGGAGGGTCTCAGGTCTGGTAGGTGATGTAGAGCAGAGTCCTCCACTAGAATGTGTTAAAAACAGAATGCATCTATGCTTTGACAGGTGACAAGATAATTTTCCAAGGATGTCAACCAACATTAAAATGACGGACAGACTGGTTGGTTGGTTTTGGGATTTTTCCCATTGAGTCAAGACAACTGCTAACATGATTAAAATAAGGTGCTTCCTAAGTACTTTCCTAAACTGTGACAAGGGAACCCGCATAGAATTTTGCGGGTACACTCTCACATATAGTCTATGAAAAATGCAATATTGCCAGAAACTACCATATATTAGCCTTTTTTTCTTTCTTCATTAATAGAATTTATTGTGTTAATGTTGTATCATCTGAATGCTTAACAAGATCATATGAAGATTCCACAGTCCATATTTGCATTGACATTACTACTTTAAAGTAAGTCTTAAATCCTTTTTCTTGTACTTGTGTTTCTAGTTCCTACAGGTTTATAAGGGAAGTGTTGAAGAACTTCTTTGGAAAAATCCATTCTAATACTGTGTTTCTGAACAATGCTTTCTAAATAATCCATCTAATTTCACAGATTTTTCAAACTTCACACGCAGTCTGGTAACATCTTTGAATTACTTGAGCATGGAGATGAGTAGGTGTGCTGATAGAGAGGAAGAAGCTGTGAAAAAAACCCTGCCGTTTGAAACAGAACAGTTATTAAATGGCTTGTCTAGTTTTCTTGTAGTTTGGGCTGAATAGACTTCCACTTTTGCATTTAGATGGGGGGATTTTAGGTTATATCTAGTAAAAATTAATCACTAGTATGAGACTATGATCCAATATAACTGAAAATCAGGTAGATTGAAAGTTGATGATAAATTAATTCAGAATAGTAAAACCAGCCTTTCTTGCTCCTATAGTATTTGTGAAAGTGATATCAGAGCATTTCATTCCCAGTGGTGCCAGCCTTCCTATACAAAGTTAAAACGATGGACAGATCCCTGTTTGGTTGGTTGGGTTTTTTTCCCCACTGAATCAAGACAGTGGCTCATGTGCTTAAAATGAGGTACTTGCTGAGTGCTTTGCTGTGTAGGCAGAAAAAGCTTATGCCACATCACCTACAAGTACATATTTTGTTATTTAACAGGTAAATATATAAAGCTCTGGCTTTGTGGAGTGTTCGGGTACTGTTGTGGGATGGGTCCATGACGTTGACAGAATGTGGTGAGACATTTCCTTTGATAAGCATGTTTTCATTTGCAAAATCAGTTTGGTCATTCCAAATGTTCCATGAAAAATAGTAGCCTCTGCCTATATTATATTTGCTGAAGCATTTTCTTCATAAAATCTCCCTGAGAAATGAAGCAGTTCTCTTCTGGAATTAGTATGGTACAATCAAGGTTCCATTTCATAGCAGTGCTCTTGTAATCAGCTGGCTATGTCTATCCACAGTCTTTCATATATAACGCCAATATATCCGTCGTGGACAAAGGCTAACAAACAAGGAGGAAAACAAAACAACCCAAGAAAAAAAAAACCTGAAGTAAGTTGATGCTGTGACTGACTTCCCTTTCAGCTTCATTCCACTGCCAGGGAATCCTCACACCTGGCACATCCTTTGTTCGGTGGGAGGAAATTAAATGCGAACTCAAGCACGTGATTTGGAGTTTCACACCTCCAATATAGCCGTTTAATGTGATTATTAGTTTTCTGCTGTTTTGGTATGGTAGTGGTTTTGAGACAGGAGAAGAAAGGGTTTTTTCCCTGATTATTTATTTCCTTCTAATATACAGGTTGGGTTTTTTTTTTTTAAATTTTCTGTGAGAGCAAGTTACTTTAGAGTTACTGTCTGAAACAGAGAAGAAAATTTAATGGTATTTTTGGAATTCGCATATGCCCTGCTGTCAAGCTGGGAAAACTAAATTGCATAAACCTCCCTTAAGATATATAATTTTTTCCCTAAAAATGCAGTTACGAAGTATGAATGTAACTCAGAATTTCTATTTGAGCTGTCAGAAATTCAAATTCATAAGCTTATGAATACCCCTAGGTGGCACTACATGCTTTTTTTGTCCAAAAGTAATCAAATACTTCATATATAAATAAAAGCAAAATTGTAACATCTTAATGCACATGATGATCACTGAAACATCAGTTGTATAATTTTTTCATATTTTCTCTAACAAAGGTGGCTTTTTTTTTTTTATAACTCATGGAGTAAAACCATTTTTGCATGAGGATTGCCTAATATGATACTAGGGTTTATTTAGAATTTTGTTGTGAAAAATATGTACAAGGACTCAAGTACAGATTTTTCTTTAAAAAATTATGAACATTTCGCTAAAATATGTTTGTGTGTTTTTCATTTAGATTTTAACATGTTTTAAAACTTCTTTGGTAAAGCCATTCCAACAGTGAGAGGAGGGACAAATGGGATTGAACTAAGTCTGAGTGGTTGTCCTGTTTAATAAGAATACAGGCTCTTACAATAAAATTCAAGTGTAATGAATTGATGACATTATAAAGAAACAGTGGTTCTTTTCTACATCAGGTGACAGCCATATGTCTCAACATACTAATGAGTTAACACATTCAGCAGATTTTGAGGAAATCCTTTCTTTAAAGGTAGATAACAAGAGTTATGTAAGACAAGCTTAGTCATACTCTGCTAAAATCAGTAGGAAATTGGCAAACAAACTAGAACAAATTATCCGTCTTTCAGTTTTATTTGCTTATGCATTTCTTTACAACCATATTTAGGCTTTTAAAATGACAATTAGCACATTATGTGTGGATTAATCCGTGCTAGTGACCAGTTAATGTTGCAGTATGTTAATTATTATGTTCTGCTTTTCCATCTGCTGACTACTTTTAGTGAGAAACTATCTTAAAATATGAAATCTGAGCAAGATTGCTCTGTGGGTTTATGTGGAGATAGACAGTCCCCATGACCCTGTGTCAACTTTTCGTGCAATGCAAACTTGAGGCAGTACATCAACTGGGCCATTGCTGCACAAATACCCAGGCTGGTTAATCACTTGTATCATTGTTTTATAGGGTCTAGGTATTGAAAGAGCATGTCAGGGGAGAAGAGGGACTACATGTGTTATTTCCTACCTTCTCCATCCTCTGCAGTCAGGGAGAAATGCCCTTGCAGATTGTTGCAGCTCTCTTTCAAGCTTCTTTCTGTGGGGAGCAAAGATCTTACTGGCCCTTGGAGAGCAGAGAGCAATAAACCCAACTACTGCAGTAAAATAACCTAGAAAAAACTCTCTAAGGGTATTTAGGTGCTAAGACTAGAGTATGAGTCTTCCCAGGTGTCTTTTAAATGCAGTGTAACAGAGAGAGACTCTTCCAGAAGGCAATTTCCATCATGCAGGTTTCCTGCTGTAGCAGCATGGGAGGATTTTTCCATTGAAGATGCTCAGGTGGCTCATTTAGTGAGAAAGGCAGGAGGCTTAGAGTTGGTTTCCCTGAGTAATATGAGAGGAGAAACGGATGAGAGAAGTCTTCTCTGGTCTTTACCTTGGCTTTTTAAACAGAAGTGTCCTCCATATGAACCACTGTTACCCCTATACTCCAACTGATAAATGATATATGCAAGTAGGTGTACATCTCTACATATTTACGTAAAGGCTTTTCAGTGTGATCAAAAAAATCAACTGTATTAATAAGCTTAAAAAGTTAACAGCAGAGCTTCTACTGATACCAAAGAGAAACCTCTGTGATAGTGGTGGTGACACCTGGGCCATTGGTGTGGAAGCTGGCTTCTGTTCTGTTGGAGTTTATAATTTCTGTGACATTTGTCACTGAAGAACTGGAGTAACCATAGCTGAAAAAAAACAAAAAAAACCCCAACCCTTTTAACTATGACCTAAACCGGTTAATATTGGTCACAAGGCACTTTTACAACTAATGCAGTGTTTCAAAATAGTGTGTTTGTGACCTTTGTCACACCAAATGCAGTAATGGAAAAATAAGGCTGAAAGCTGAAGTAATTGGGGATTTTTTTTAATTTTTTTTTTTAAAGGCACCTAAAAGCCTAGTGGATTAAAATGAAATAGACTATGTGTTGGAGAAGAACAAAGTGTTCAAACATCCAGGTTGTTCATTTTATGCATTTAGCAGCACGGTATTTTTTTCTGAATCCTTAATTAGCGATGTCTAGGTTATGTTGCAAGTTGTTTAGCATGCCCATTGTAGTACTTTTTTTAAAGTTGATGTAAAATAACTAATAATAATGATAGGAATAGCAAGCAAATTTTGTAATGGAATTGTGCATGTTCTCTATGCTTCAGTGCTTGCTGATTTGAGTTGTAGTTTATACTTCTATATACAAATTTAACAGATAATGATGTTCTTTTCCTCTCAGTTTCCTGCTAAATAGTGTTAAAGTCCACAGTACATGTAAAAGAGTATCAGTGAATTTTTCTCTTAGGTCATCAGGTGAAGATACAAGCATAGTAAATACCCACATGACAGTAGTCTTCAATTGGTTAGAGACAATTCAGAAATGTAAATCCTATGAAAACTGCAAAAGATGCAAAATCTACTAATTTGTGTCTAGGTTGCTTTCAGAAAAAAAGTTTGCTAACCAGCATCACCAGTTTTAGTTCTACAGATAATATAAATGTAAGAACATTGTACTGGGTTTGGCTGAGATGGAGTTACTATCCCCATAGCAGTCTTCAGAAGTGCTGTGCCTTGGCTTGAAGATAACATGTGATGTTGTGACTGTTGCAAGGCTGGCACAGCACCAAGGGGATGGGTGGACAAGATCTTGGGAGGGGACACAACTGAGACAGCTGACCCAAACTGACCAAAGGGCTATTCCATACCACATGACATCAGCTCAGGGACTAGTATCATGTTGCTTTTTGTTGCATTGCTAGACCTGCTCCTGACTAATGA
>VWZO01025191.1:0-24504 GCA_013396975.1 Bucco capensis
TGGGGGGTTTGGTTTGTTGTTATTGTTGTTTTGGGGATTTTTTTTTGTTGTTGTGGGGTTTGTTTTTTTGTTTTTGGTTGGACTCAGTGATCTGAGAGGTCATTTCCAGCCAGGAATGTTCTGTGATTCTGTGATCCTGTCCCCAAATGCCAGAGGTTTGGGGAAGAAAACAGAGTCATTTTTTTCCTCTTGTTAAAAGAAGAAAACTCCCACAAGTCCCTTTTAGTGACCTTTGGTGTGGAAGATCTGAAACTGGTGCCTTGAATGGGATCAAACTCCTTTTGATCCCTTCCCTCCAGCCCAGCACTCTTTCCAGCCATGGATGCTTCATGTTTTATGTGGTGCTTTTCCCAACAGGAAACATCCTTTAACAAAACACAAAATACATTCCAAAATCCCAACAAAAGCATGAAGGAAGTTTTGCCTTGCAGAAAAACACCAAGTTTTTGCCACTTTTAACCAGCTCTTGCTGCTGAGGTCTCTGTGCTCACCCCTGCTGGCTGATTTTGGGGTGCAGCATTCTCCTGCTGGGAGTTTGGATTGGGTGCTAGGAACAGTTTCTTCACTGAAAGAGGTGTTAGGCATTGGAACAAGGTGCCCAAGGAAGTGCTGGACTCACCATCCCTGAAGGGGCTCCAAAACCATCTAGCTGTGCTCCTTAGGGCCATGGCTTAGTGGCCTAGGGGTGACAGGTTGCTGCTTGGACTTGGTGATCTTAGAGGTCTCTTCCAAGCTGAATGTTTCTGTGCACTCCAACAGCATTCCCTTGCCAGGCTGAGGGAGACAAGACAAGAGAAGGAAAACAAGCAAACCACAAAAAGAAGCCCTCCTTGTGCTCTAACCTCCCCCCCAAAATAGGCAGCAGTGAGTCAGGGTGCTGGCTGAGAGGCTGCTCCAGCTCTGAGTCAGCCCAGCAGGCACAGGCTGTGTTTGCCCCCACCCCCACAGCTCCTTGCTTCCCTTGCTTTTTTGCTCCAAACCTGCACAAATACAAACAAACACCCCATGACTCACAGACATATGGTGAGGCTCAGCCTGCAGCATCTCCTCAGAGCCTTCCCCTCCTTCTTCTTCTTCTCCTCCTCCCTACATCCCTGCTGGATGCCACAGGGATTGGGGCTGCACACACCAAGAGCCAGGTCTGGGAAGCTCTTGTGTGTGTGTTTTTGGAGGGGATATACACACACATAGACACCCAAAGGAGCTTCTGCCTGATGCCACAGGAGCTCCTTGCTGGGTACCACAGGAGGTTCTCTTCTCACAGATGTCTCTGCAAGGAAACACTTTGGATTTTCCAACTCCCTCTAATTCATTAGCATCTCCTCAGGTTAAACCTGAAGCACCAACTCATTCAGAGGAAGCAGAGCCAGAGCCAGAGCTCCTGTCCCTGCTTCAGGTGCAGCCCCTGGGATGAGGCTCAGCTCCTGGTTGGATGCAATTAAATGCCAGCCCTTCCTAAGCTAACATCTGCAGCAGGATGTGGAGAACAGCAAGGCACAGAGTTTATTGTGGAGGAGGTGCCTCTGGGGTTGTTTTCACCTGCCCTGGACAAAATGGGGGGGGAAACCACTTGAGAGTGAATAACTGCTGTGTGCTAGGTGGAATGGTGTGTGAGATGCAGCTCCAAGATGGTGCAGAGCTGAGCTTTAACCCTTCCTGGGGTTTAACCTCCCAGCTGGCTTAACCCCCAGCCTCCCAGCTCAGGTTAACACTCCATCCCCAGTCCACAGGTTCAGGGAAAGCAGAAGATGAGCTGGCCTGTGCTAGGAGCAGGATGAGACCCCCAGCAGCATCCTCAGCATCCCAGTAGCATCCTCAGCATCCCAGTAGCATCCTCAGCATCCCAGCAGCATCCTCATCCAGTTTCCATAGCAACCAGTTCAGCCCCAAATGGACCATGGAAGCAGGAGAGGGGAGGGGGCTTCAGAGGACAGGCAGCCAGCCAAAAACCTGAGGGTTAAGCAGAAAGCAGCACTTTGCACCTCAGTGCACCAGGAGCAGGGCAGAGGGGAGGCTGCCAACCAACCCAAAAATCCCCCAGGGCCAGGCCTGCTGGGGGTTTGGGTAACTAGCCCCCAGCCCAAAGCCTCTCAGCCCTGCAAGCTAATGCTGCTTAGCACCCACCCTGCTCAGCACCCATGCTGCTCAGCACCCACCCTCCTCAGCACCCACCCTGTCAGCATCCATCCTGCTCAGCACCCATCCTGCTCAGCACCCATGCTGCTCATCACTCACCCTGCTTAGCACCCATGCTGCTCAGCACCCACCCTGTCAACATCCATCCTGCTCAGCACCCACCCTGTCAACATCCATCCTGCTCAGCATCTACCCTGCTCACCCCCCTTGCTGTTCAGCCCCTTTCAGCCTGCCCAGTTTAACTCAGAGCCCAGCTGGGAAGTCCAGAGCCTTGCTGGAACCTTTCCTGGCTCTAGCCAGGAGCAAACAGTCACACAGCTCCAAAGAACTTATCCTACAGCCCTGAATAGGAGGATGCCCATGAGGCAGCAATGTGCCCTTGTGGCCAAGAGGCCAATGGCATCCTAGGATGCATGAAGAGGAGCGTGGCCAGCAGAGCCAGAGAGGTTCTTCTCCNCCAGGAAAAAAACCCCTAAATGCAAGCATGTGGGGAAGGTGAGGGCAGGAAGGAGAGGCCAGGCAGGTGCATGGATGCTCCTGGGTGTGCTGCTGCCTGTGAGCCCCCACAGCCACCCACCCCCACAGCTCTGTTACACAAGGCTCCTGCTGCTTGCATAAGCCACAGCAGCATGTGCCAGCCCCTAAAAAAGAGAGGAAAAGCAAGCAGGGACCATGGCCATGAAGCTATGCTGTGGGGTGAGACCCATGGCTTGAGCTCTTCATCTCCCATGAGGGAGTCCCCTGGGTCCTGCAGCAGGGACATGGCAGCCAGAGCCATCCCTAAAGGTGGTGGCATGACCTCTGAGCCTATCCCTTCACCATCCTTGCTGGAGAGACCCAAGCAAGGAGGAATTCAACCCAGTGCAGCTCCAGCCCAGGAGAAGCCACTGAGCTTCCAGCCCTAGAGCATCCAACACTCTCTTCCCTCCACTTCCAGCCCTGGGGCTAGAGCTGTTCCCAGGGAAAGACCAATGTTTAAAGCCTTTTAAGCAAGCAGGGAGGGCTGTGAGATGGGGAAGCACTTTGTAGGGCTCAGGGAAGCTGGGAGCCTCTGCCATGTGTGGCTGAGCATCACTTTAGCTGCCAATCCTCACCCCACTGCTTTAAACCAGGGGCACAGCAGCAGCCCAGAGCTGTGTTGGACCAAACCTCAGGGATGTATTTGACAACTTCCCCACCCCCTCAGTAGTTTTGCACAGGGAGTTTCGCCCTCTTCATGCACCAAAAGCTGCTGTTTCTGCCCCTAGCCCTGCTTTGGCATTGGCTCACATCAGCACATGGCAAGAGAAGGTGGCAAGGACCCACACAAACCCAACCAGATCCTCTCTTCTAAGGGTTTACACCCCCCAAGCTCAGGTAATCATGCTTCCCAGAGTCTGTACCCCACAGGGATGGAGCTGATGGATGTTTGTACCCCAACACCTTCCCACCCCACAGACCCACAGAACCTTGCCATGCTCCCCACAGCCCTTGCTTTCCTGCCTTGGGCACAGAAAGGGTTAACAACAACAACAAGAAGGCTGAGAAAATCCCTGCTTTAATGAGCAGGGAGGGAGAGGAACTCTCCCAGACCTCTAGCTTAGCTTTCTGAACCTCTGCAATGTAAGAGCTGTGCATTTGATCATCTTTAGCAAGGAAAGGCAGCTCCTGAGAGGGGACAAGGGCTCAGATGTGTGTCCCAGCCTGCTCCATACTTCCCCTGACAAATGAGACTTTGCAGGTGGCATGAGAAAAACCAGAGGGAGGAAACCACAAAAGGCCATTACAAATCCTCCTGATTGAAATGCAAGCCCCAAACCCAACCCAGAAAGCCACAGGCAGCCCCAGAGCCAGGAGAAACACTTAGCAGTGAGCCTTGGACACTGATTCCAGCTCCTTGGAGCATCAGGGAACAGATTTCCATCCTCCTTCCTCACCTGGGCTGAGGAATGGCACTAGAGGGACAGTAGCCCACCCAAAAGCAGAGCACTGGAGGAGAGACAGAACCAGCCAGGCCTTGCTGGCAGGGTCAGGCACCCCAGACATGCACTCATCCCTCCTCTAGGACCTCAGCCTCAGCCTTTACATGACCTTCAGGATCAATACATTGCACAGATGCCCTGGGTGTGAGCAGGGAGAGGGGAAAAACCCAATCCAAAATGGGCCAAACTCAGATGTTCAGAGCTCTCAGCCCCAAGTTGGACTGGCTGAGAGCCACTAAAAACCACTGATGAAAGTGATGCCCAGCACAAAGACACATGCAGGGTCCCCAAACCCTCCTCTCAAAGCCTCTATTTGCTTGTGAAGAGGAGTAGGAGGCAGTGAAGGCAGCAGTGAGAAAGCAATGGGCAGCCAGCAGCTATTTGTGTGCTCTGTCAGCAGCCACAGCCAGCAGCCACTGTGGGCACCAGTGAGAGCATCTCCAGGGGCAGGCAAAGCTGCAGCAGTGTGCTCAGAGAGGAAAGCCACGTGTATCAGGGGCTGGAACACCTCTACTCTGAGGACAGGCTGAGGGAGCTGGCATTGTTCAGCCTGGAGAAGAGAAGGCTTCAGGGGAACTACTAGTGACCTTCCAGGACCTAAAGGGAACTTCCAAGCAGGCTGCAGAGGGCCTGTTTGCAAAGGCCTGCAGGGAAAGGACAAGGGGCAATGGTTTGAAATTGGAGAGGAGTAGATTTAAACTGGACATTAGAAAGAAGTTCCTCCCCACGAGGGTGGTGGAACACTGGCCCAGGTTGCCCAGGGAGGTGGTTGAGTTGCCATCCCTGGAGGCATTGCAGGTGAGGCTTGCCAGGGCTCTGGGCAAGCTGCTCTAGTTGGGGATGTCCCTGCCCACTGCAGGGGGGTTGGACTAGATGAGCCCCAGAGCTCCCTTCCAACCCAAACCATTCTAGGATTCTATATGGGCATCTGTGTGCTCTGGGGGCTGAGAAGTGGCTGAAGGACAAAGCTCAGAGGGTTCACCATCAGCCAGCAATGTGCCCTCAGGGCCAAGAAGAGCAGTGGTCTAGCAGGGTGTGTGAGGAAGAGTGTGAGCAGCAGCTCAAGGGAGGTTCTCCTCCCCTCTCCTCTGCCCTAGTGAGGCCACAGCTGCAGTCCTGGGGCCAGTGCTGGGCTCCCCAGCTCAAGAGAGACAAGGAACTGCTGCAGAGAGTCCAGCAGAGGCTGCCAAGATGCTGAGGGCACTGGAGCAGCTGTGGCAGGAGGAAAGGCTGAGAGCCCTGGGGCTGCTGAGCCTGGAGCAGAGCAGAGCCAGAGGGGAGCTGCTCCATGCTGAGCAAGAGCTGAAGGGTGCAGGGGGCAAGAGGCTGGGGCCACACTCTGCTCAGTGGTGCCCAGGGCCAGGCCAAGGGGCACTGGACACACACTGGAAGCCAGGAGGTTGCATGGGAGCAGGAGGAGCAAGTTGTTTGGGGTGAGGGTGCAGAGCCCTGGCCCAGGCTGCCCAGAGAGCTTGTGGAGTGTCCTTGTGTGCAGAGATTGCAAAGGCAGCTGGAGGGGATGCTGGGCAAGGTGAGCCTGCTGGAGCAGGGGGGATGCACTGCATGAGCCCCAGAGCTCCCTTCCAAGCCTCCCCATGCTGGATTTGGTCACTCTGCTATCCCTGCAGTACACTCAGCAAGGTTTCAAAGCATGGAGCTCACTGACTTCAGGTGCTAACCTTGGCAATTGGGCTTCAAAGGGAGCACTAGGCTCCAACAGCACCATCCACTGTGTGACACCTGAATTTCTGGGGCTCCTTAGCTCCTTGTATCCAACAGGCAGAATCCTCTGGCTATCCTTTCTCCTTCCTTGTGCTCCAGGTCACTTCTGTTTCTCCCTCCCTTTCCCTGGGACTTGGAGACAGAGGCAGGGAAATGCAAATGATTGTGTAACATTTTTGCTCAGAAAGCTTCTTAAACAGCCTGATATTTCTATTGGATTTCCCTTGCCCTTCACTGCTGATTACTGGAGTATTTATATATAAATAGAAGCTGTCTTCCCCTTAATCTGCTTGTTTCTCCTAATTAACTCGGGGCTGCTCTCATCAGGCTGCTCAGCCCTTGGCTTTTGGGGGTGCTGGGATCTGGCAGCACTGGAAGAACCCAAAGCTGCTAGGTTTTCAGCTGCAATTGCTTTTTAGCTGCTTTGGAAAGAGCAAAACCCTGCCAGTGCCTGGAGAGTTGGGGTGGAAAGAGGAAAAAAAAAAACCCACCCTCCAAAAAGCACCCAAAAAACCCACCCTTTCCCAAAGTTTTTGTACTCAGGATCAACTCCAGCATCGTGCTCAGCTCCAGGGAGCATTCCCAACACCATTCCTTCACTGCACCTTCCTCCAGCCTTCACAAAGCTTTCCCCTCACTGAGGGAACATCTCCATTTGCTAATTATTTTAATCATTATTACTCATCTTTCCCCTTCTCCCCCCTTCCCCCCCCCCCTCCAAACTTCATCTTGGGCTTGTCAATCACTTTAATAGCTGTTTACAACCTATCATCAAGTCTTGCATAACATCCACATGACTTTGCTCAGATGCCTCCCCAACACCCAAAAGCTGCCCCTGAGCTCTATTTCAGGAGCTCTGTGAAGCCCACAGCACCAAGCACTTGCATCTCCCACTGCCCCCAGGATAAGAAAGAGCTGGAGGGGTTGGAATGTGTCCAGAGCAGGGCCATGAGGATGATCAGAGGCTGGAGCAGCTCTCCTATGAGGACAGGCTGAGAGAGTTGGGATTGTTCAGTCTGGAGAAGAGAAGGCTCCCAGGAGACCTTCTTGTGGCTTTCCAGGATCTGCAGGGGCTACAAGAGAGCTGGGGAAGGACTTGTTAGGATGTCAGGCAGTGCTAGGACTAGGGGAATGGATCCAAACTAGAGGAGGGGAGATTTAGGTTGGCTGTTAGGCAGAAGTTGTTGCCCAGGAGGGTGCTGAGCCACTGGCCCAGGTTGCCCAGAGAGGTGGTGGCAGCCCCAGCCCTGGCAATTTTGGGGCTGGGAGCAAGCTGCTCTAGTGCCAGGTGTCCCTGCCCATGGCAGCAGGGTTGGGGCTAGAGGAGCTTTAAGTCCTTTCCAACCCTGACAATTCTCTCATTCTATGACATGCCCAAGCCTTGGGAATTGGGGAAAAACTCCCCCAAAGCACAACCCCCCCCTAAAATCCCAATTTTCTAGCAAGCCCATGCTGCTCCCTGTCCCAAGGCTTGGAGATGAGGGCTGGCTGGCTGCTAGCCTCCTGCCCAGCATCCTCATCCCCTCAGTTGGAGTTAGTGGATGGGCTCAGGGGGCTCTGGCTGCAGCATGGCCTCTGCCTTCCCTTTCCCCCTCATCCCCAGTCCACTGTTTTGGAGGGGCAGGCACAGCAGAGCTGTTGCAAGCTGTTCAGTGCAGGGAGGTGCAGTGGGCTGGCGGGGGCCGAGGTGCAATCTGTGCTCCAAGGGCTTGCCGGCTGCTTGCCAGCCCTTTTCGGCAGGAGCTGGCTGGCTTTGGGGGGGGGGGATGATGGGGAAGGGGGGGGGGGGGAAAACGACACGACACCACGGCTCTTTTTTAAGCTCTCCTGTCCTCCCCCTCTCCTGCAGGTTTCATAACCCTTCAAAGCAAGGCAAGGCTCCCTCGCTCACTGCCTAACGAGCCCTGCACAGGAGAAGCCGTGGCCTGGGGTGGGATGCTGGGCAGGAATCACANCATTCCAGGGGAGGCCTCCCCAGGGCACAGGAGAGGGGAGAAGAACCTCTCTGGCTCTGCTGGCCACGCTCCTCTTCATGCATCCTAGGATGCCATTGGCCTCTTGGCCACAAGGGCACATTGCTGCCTCATGGGCATCCTCCTAGCCACCAGCACTCCTAGAGCTTTTTCCCCAGGGCTCTTCTCCAACAGACAGGAAAAGGAGTGCTGGGGAAAGGAGGGATGCAAAAGGATCTCTGTGGGGTCCTCCCATCCATCATAATCTCCCTAGTACCCCCAGGGGTGCAGTTTGCATCAGGGTTGTCCCAGTTTAGCCAGTGAAGTGCACTGAGCATGGTGTGATGGCAGCCAGGCCTTGGGAAGGCTCTGTCTCTCTCTCTCCTGCAAATATTTATCCACACAGTAGAAAGGGGCTTATTTATTAAGCTGGGGCTGACAACTGTACCCAAACTAATTTCTCTTAATAAGGCACTTGCAGTCACCCTGGCAACAGCCTGGAAGCATCCTTCTCTTTCATGGGATGCAAATCCCCTTGGATCCAAAGGGGGCTGCTGAGGGAGACCTCATCCCCACCTCTAGGATAACCCACTCCCATCCCTGGAGAAGATGGCAGTTCCCAACCTCTCCTAACAGTCATCCCTGCTCTAATTAGTGGCCCAATTAGCCAAGGCAAGGGCAGCTAATGAAGGCAGAGATGCTGCAGCACAGCAGGCAGGCATGGCCAGGCATGTGCTGGCTCCCTCAGCTCAGTCCAGGCTAAGGTGATGGGCAGAGCAGCTTCTGCCATCTCTGGGGCTTTGCCAAGAGTGCAGGCAGTGCTGGGGCAAGGAATTGGGGAAGGGAAAGAGGGTTAGAAAGGATTCATCACCCCCTAGTCCAATGCCTTTCCCTGGTGGGAAGAGATGGGGAGCTGCTGGTGGTTGGGGAGGATGAGATGGACACAGCTAGCCCCTCTGCTCTGGTCCTGAGGGAAACAAGGGGACCATAAGTATCTATTTTGCTTTAAATATACATTTAGGTCACCAAAGGGAGCAGGTCCTGGTTTGCCAAGAAGGAAAATAAAGGACAACACAGTTCCTACCTCTTGCTTTGGGTTGGAAAACATGATGGCTGCTTTATTATTAGCTGTAATAATACCAGCAATTAAGGATGAGGTTAGGATGAAGGGAGAAGGATTGTGGCATCCTTCTGCTGGCCCAGGTGAGGAGGCAAATTCCTGGAAGGCCTGCTATTAGAGCTGGAGTTCTCTGACAGAAATGAGAGCACAAATAACCCAAACTGCCTCTGGCTTCTCAAAGCCCTGCTGGGTGCAATTTGGGCTTTGCAAACCACAATCCCTTCCAGAAGTTGAAGGCAGCTCCTTCCCCTCTGCAGTGCAATCCCTTTGGATGGGCTGAGGGGTTTGGGGACAGTCCCTCCAATGCCCCAGCCAAGCTGGGGTGGGGTGTTCCTGGGGAAGAGAGTAAGTACAAACCCAGGAACTCATCCCCCCCCCAAAAAAAACCCCAAAGAACACACAGTGGGCACTCAAGCAGGCTGTGATTTACTGAGACAACAACACTGGTGCACAGAGAACACAGTTGGACCAAGGCTGGAGACCCCAGAGAGGTGCTGACACCAGAGGGATGCTGGTGGTCTCTTGTTTCCCCCTCCTCAGACACACAGACACAAAGCTGAAACCCTGGGAGCCTTGCTCCATGCCCAGGCAACAGGTTTGGGATGAGCTCCATAGGCACTGCAGCCATGCTGGAGGTGACAGTGTGTGATTCCTTCCCTTGACACTTGATCCATGGAGCTGCTACCAGCTGGATCGTGCAGGAAAGGCCATCCTAGGAGCCAGCAGGCAGGGAGAGCTCCATCCTGCCCTAGGGAGTGAGCTTGATGCCTCCCTGCTTGGCACAAAGTGAAGTTAGAGGCCTGGGGAGGGGAGGATGGGAAGGCACCCAGCTCCCTGTGCAGGCTATGGAGTGATGATGGAGAGTGTCCCTGTGTCCCCAGGGCCAGCTTTAAGGACACTCAACCTCTTCATGTCCCAGCACAGAGCATCCTGGAGCATAATCCAACACCAAACTGGCCATGGGAGCTGAGCAGAGGCACTGGGAGAGTGCATGGAGAGTAGCTCTGCACTGGGCTCCCATGCTGCAGCTCCTTTTCCTTCCCTGGAAGCCAAGGGAATGCAGCAAGGGATGTGTGAGGCCACACACTCAGCCCTGAATGCAGGACAAGGGACACAATGGATCCAGGAGCTCCCAGAGTTGGGATAGGGGATACTTATCTTCTGATTAACAGAGCACTGGGCAGCTTGGGGCTTGTGGGAGAAGCAAGGGATCAGGAGAAGCAAGGGATCAGGAGAAGCAAGGGATCAGGAGAAGCAAAGGATCAGGAGATGCAAGGGATCAGGAGATGCAAGGGATCAGGAGAAGCAAGGGACCAGGGGAAGCAAGGGACCAGGAGATGCAAGGGATCAGGAGAAGCAAGGGATCCAAAAGCAGCTGAGCAGGAATCCAAGGGCAGGGAATAAAGGCTGCTCTGGTGGAGTCCTGGGGAGCAGAGGTGTTGTGGTGAGCAGGGAGCTGAGGAAAGGCAGAAAACAAGAGGTAGGTTTTGCTCGTGAGCTAAAATCCTCTCAGCTCTGCTCAGCAAATAGAAGCAGCAAAGGCTTAGGAGCTCCTCATGCCTGCTCTGGGGTCCTTGGTCTGCTCTGGATAAGGAAGCTCCTGGTTATCCCTGGGCTGAAGCTGATGAAGTTCCTTGGCTGTAGCATGGTGGAAGCTTCATGTAACAGAGAACAACTTGGCCAGGCTCCCCTGGCACCCACGATGGCTCTGGGGATGCAGTTTGTATCTGGCCACCTCTTGGCTTTAAGCAGCAGGAATGCAAGAAGCAGAGATGGGGAGAGCCATGGCTCCATGTCACTGGGGGGTTTGGGAGGGCTCTTCCCATCTCTCCCCTTCCAGAGGGTTGAGGAAGGGCAGCTCTGGCCACAGCTCTTGGGGTTGATGCTGCACAAACCCTGGCATCCACTCAAGGGGTTTAGGGGGTCAAGCATCCTTAAAAGAGCAAGGCTCTGAGCCTGGATCCAAAAGCTGTGGTTCAGAGCCAAGGGGAGGTTCATGTAGAGAAGGAAGGATTCAGGGTTTTGGCAGGGAATAAAACTCCTCCATTATTTTAAGGCAGGAAACCTCTGTTTGGCATCAAGGGCAAGGGTTTCTTAGCCCATTCCCTTCCTTCAGCCCTGGGTGCTCCTGTGAAGCTCCAAAGGCACACTGTTGGCTGCAAGGGATCTCCCAAAATCCTCTGGGATTCCAGAGGAGCTGAGGGAGCCCAGGCCTGTGCAGATGTGATGGGCTTTGATCCCAAAGTGGCCTGGCTTGTTGGTGCATCACTGAACTACAGGCAAGGCAGCATCCTCCTGGCCATGCCAGTAGAGCTGTTCTGCTGGTCAAGCCCAGGCCACATTCCCTTTGTTCTAGGAGATGAGGATGTTTCCAGAGGTTCACCTTCACCAAAAGCCATCTGAGGTGGCAGCAGCCTGGCAGGAGCCTCAGGATTGCTGGGGAATGGCAGCTAGGCCTTGGCAGTGATTCAGGGCTGGGAAGAGGCAGCCAAACAGGGACAGGGCAAGCCAAGCAGGTATGGAAACAAACTAGGATGCAAGGGAACTGCTGTAGCTAGAGGCTACAAACAAACAGCATCCTGCTGTGAGCAACCCTCCCAGGGCCAAACCCCAACCACTGAGCATAGGATTCATGCCCAGGCTGCTTCTGTTAGCAGGGCTTGCTCTAATAAACACACACTGCCCTTACAGCAGAAGAGCTGAGCTCCTTGGAGATGTCTCCTGGAGGACAAGTCCCTGCTCCTGCCCAAGCCACTTCCCTCTCTTTACACACTGCTTGGGTTGTAGCACAGCAGGTTGAACTCTAAGTTTTCATCCCAGTGTCTGAGCAGGACAAAGAGCTGCTGAGCTGCAGCTTTCACAGTGGCCAGGCTGTATCCCTCTGGGAAGTGCTGTTGGCTTAACCACAAGCTAGCCTTGGCAGCTACCAATTCCCACTCAATGAAGTAGGAAGCTGAGCTGTTCTCCAGCCAGGCTAAAGCCACTGCTGTGGCCCACAGCATCCCCTCTGGCTCTGTCTGCTGCTGCAGCTCCATGTCTGAGAGCAAAGCTTGCAGCTGGCAGCCAGCTGTGACCAAGGGCTGGCTGCTGGCAGCTTGCCCCTGGGCTGGGGCTGGAGTGCTGCCCAGGGAGGAGAAGCAGCGGATGCTGATAGCTGGGGGGGAAAATCCCTCCTCAGCTCTCAGGGCTTTGGAGATGCTTTCCACCACACTGCCCGACGAGTGCTGAGGGTGGAGAGTGTCCTCTAGCACCAGAGAGGGGTCTCTGCTGGGGGGGTTGCTGCTGTGCTGCCCAGAGGAGCCATTGGTGTGCTTGGTGCTGGAGGAGCTGCAGGGGCTGAGGGCCAGGCGGTGGCAGGCAAAGGGAGATGTCCACTTCAGCTTCTCCATGGGGATGTGCACAGCCTCACAGAAAGCTGAGTTCATGAGGAATGCACCACAGGCCAGCTGCAGAGATGCCTGCAAGGCACAGGGAGAAGCTCTGAGATCCCAACCCCTCCTGGGGAGGTTCAGGGAAAAGGCAGGCAGGGATGGAGCAGCTCTCCATCTCTGAGCAGACCATAGCATGGTCAGCAGAGAAAGCAAGAGGGAGGATTCAAGGTAATCCTCCTGCCCTCTGCAGTGACCAGGCAAGCCCAGCAAGACCCAGGAAGGAGTTGCTCACCAGGGGAAGGTAGTCTATGTTGTCATTGTCACCCTCAGAGCTGGCCTCGCTCACTCTGCTGGGAGATTTACTCATGAACCCTTTGGCAGCTCGAATCAGCAGCCTGGTTTTATCAAGAGTCAGCCTGCAGGAGGATAAAAAAGTGTCCATAACCTCTGTGCCCCTCCACAAACCATCTGTGGTGCCCAGACACTGGCATCACAGTCCCAGCTGTTAACCCTTTGCTGTCCCTCCTGTCCCCATGCCTTGTGTTTGCATCAGACCCATCAGCTAAGGTCAGAGCAAGGTGGAGCTGGCCCATACCTAGGAGCAAAGAGGCTCTCCATGGATTTTGGGGCATGTGCAGAGGAAGAAGACAGGCTCTGTGATGGCCCTGGGAAGAAACACAAAGCTGGGAGTAAAATCAGGTGCTGCAGGAGAGGGAGAAGGAGCAGAGTCTCTATGTTGGGGGACATGGGGTGACTTGTTCTGCTGCTGAGTCTCTGGCAGATTCCTTCCTTGCTTCATTTTTCCTTCATGGATAATGAAATTCCCAGAGCTCTCAAAAGCAAATCTCTAGCAAAGGCCCCACCAGGCTCTGCCCTTTGCACCCTGCAAGAAGTCAGCTCTAAGGTTGTATAAAACCCCCCCAAAACTCAATAGATAAAGAGCCTACATCACTGCCCCCCCCCCAGCTCTTTGTCCTACCTTCAGGGAGCTGGCAGTGCTCCCACACAGAGGAGGAAAGGGAGCTGCAGGGTGACAGGCTGCTTTCCTCTGCATCTGCAAGGCAGGAACCACATCAGCAATGCCCCCCCCCTCCCCAGCCAAAATCATCCTCCCATCACCCTCCCATCACCAGGTTAATGAGCCAGAGCAAGGGTGATGCTAATTCAGCTGCAGACCTGACAATGCCAACCAAAGTCCAACCCAACTGGACTTCATTTGTTGACAAGCAAGTGGCTTGCATCTTCTTGCCTCTAATTACACCCAGTTTTATCCTTTGTGTTGTTTATTAACTTCCAAATGGTGTCAGCCACTGCCTGAGATTTGGGTGTTTCAGGGGAAGTTGCAGCTTCTTGCCCACTGAAGGAGAGGGACAGCAGGTGGCTGCTGAGCACCATAGCCAGAGAGGATGGCAGAAGGGAAAAGGAGCAGGGAAGATGTCCCTTCAGAGACCAAACCACTGAGGAACACACAATCACTAAGGTTGGAAGAGACCTCTAAGCTCATCAAGTCCAACCATCCCTAGCACTCCCATGCCACTATCCCATGGCCCTAAGGAGAGCAGCTAGATGTTTCTTCAACCCTTCCAGGGATGGTGACTCCAGCATCTCCCTGGGCAGCCTGGCCAAGACTTAACAACCCTTGCAGGGAAGAAATTCCTCCTGATATCCAATCTAAACCTCCCCTGGGGCAGGAAGAAGAGCAAACCCCAGGCAATCTTACTCATACCATGAAAATCATCATCTCCATTCTGGCCACAAGCTGACTGGGGACGTGCAGGGGAAAAGCCACGGTGCCTTCTGCTCCCTGAGCTCCTCTGGCTGCCTTGCTTGGGTGCTGCCCCTTGGCCTGAGAGAAGGGAATTGCCAGGGTAAGAGAGGGGCTGGCACACACACAATGGCAACATAACTGATGAGCTTGGGCATCTCTGGGCATCCAGGCCTAAGAATATGTGCCTGGCCATGGGGAAGAGCTTTGTGTCACCAAGAGCAGCAGGCACAGCTCAGCCATGGCTTTGGGTATATAGATCTGGTGCTCTGACCATAGAATCCTAGAATCCTACAACAGTTCCAGCTGGAAGAGACCTTGGAGATCATGAGTGCAGCCTTTGTCCTAGCCCTAGCAACCTGCTAAATGATGCCTCCCAATGCAACATCCACCTGGCTCTTCAACCCCTCCAGGGATGGGCACTCAAGCACCTCCCTGGGCAGCCTGGTCCAATGGCTCACAACCCTTGCAGCAAAGAAATTCCTCCTAATGGCTAGCCTGAACNAGGTTTCTCAGATGACAGCCTCCCTCCCAGGACAAGGTTCCAGCCCTGCCCTGGCCCATGTTACCTGTGTGGGTGTACTCCACAAGAGTGGGCAGGTAGGTGTTGGTGCTTAGCTCCACAGGCACGAATGCTGTGTACTTGCTGATGACATTGCAAGCCTTGCTGGTGTGGACAGCATTGAGCTGGTACCTCCTCCCAGACCCTGGCATGGGAGAGACACTGGGGTTAGAGTCCATGTGCTCCAGCTTCCACACCCACCTCCATCCCTGGGCTCCATGCCTAGCAGGGACTGTATCTCTCTAAACTCTGCCTACTGCTGCTTCTGCTCTTATTTGACATGCACAGCTGCATTGCCATGGAGGAGAAGTTGGACAAGACCCAGGGATATGTGCAGCCCACAGCAGTGATGTGTGGCTGCTGTTGGACCCTCAGAGCTTGAAGCCAACTCTTAGCTCCAGATGATGGGTCCAGAGGAGGCCACGAGAATGCTCAGGGGCTGGCACACCTCTGCTCTGAGGACAGGCTGAGGGAGCTGGGATTGTTCAGCCTGGAGAAGAGAAGGCTTCAGGGGNGTTGGGGATGTCCCTGGCCACTGCAGGGGGGTTGGACTAGATGAGCTCCAGAGCTCCCTTCCAACCCAAACCAGTCTAGGATTCTGTGACTAACTCCTTAAAAACAATGCCTGCCACTGGCTGTGTGAAGCAGGAGAGCACAGAGCAGCATGAGCTTGAGCCTGTTCATGTGCAGAAACCAGACAGAACTGGAAGCCAGCTGCAGGAGGCTCTCCTTTGGGAACTACCTGAGCTATTCCCTACCATTTCAGCATGGTTTGCCCTTGTTTTAACTGGAGAAGCTGTTGGGAAACCCTTTGGAAGCAAGGCTGGGGGCTGCCCATTACCATGCTCGATTTCACACTCCCTCTCAGCGAGTTGCTCCAAGTCCCTGATGACTGACTTGGCTGCCAGGTGGTGGAAGGTCTCACTCCACAGGTCTGTGTCCTTGGCTGCCTGGCTCTCCCTCTCTTGGAAGAGAGGATGGATATCAAAGGTGACTTCCCACTGCACGGGCTGGTTGCTCCTCAGCCCTTTCACCAGTGCCTTGCAGCAGGCCCTGGGGGGGCGTGGGGAGCTGTGGGCAGCACTGAACTCCAAGTCCTGAGGCTCCCAGTCTGAGGAGGTCTCTGTTTCAAACGTGAAGGAAGGATGCTGGGCAGACTCTGCAGAGAGGGGAGAGGCAGATAATCAATCTTCCAGTATTTGTGGCTTTCCAGGATCTGCAGGGGCTACAAGAGAGCTGGGGAAGGACTTGTTAGGATGTCAGGCAGTGCTAGGACTAGGGGAATGGATCCAAACTAGAGGAGGGGAGATTGAGGTTGGCTGTTAGGCAGAAGTTGTTGCCCAGGAGGGTGCTGAGCCACTGTGCCAGGTTGGCCAGAGAGGTGGTGGCAGCCCCAGCCCTGGCAGTGTTGGGACTGGGAGCAAGCTGCTCTAGTGCCAGGTGTCCCTGCCCATGGCAGGCACAGGGGTTGGAAATAGAGGAGCTTTAAGTCCCTTCCAACCCTGACAATTCTATCATTCTGTGAATGACATCCCTAGGAGCTGAATTCCCCACTGCCACCAAGAAACCAGCATTAATACTTGCTGACTTGGGCACAGAAGATGATACAAAGCCCCCACAAGCCCCAGCTCAGAGAGGTGAAGCTGACCCTGCCTCCCCTCTCCTCATTACCCAGGTCTCCAGGGCTCCGGCTATCCGAGGAAGATCTCAGGCTCCCACTGGCATCCAGGGCTCCCAAGCCACTTCCCTGCAGCCCATCTGGCACTGGTGAGGAGTCAGCATCGTGGCAGAAGGACAGGTAGCTGTGCTGGAGCAGGGATGCTTGCTGGGCTCCTGCACCCCAGAGCCTTGTGGCAGAGACTGGGAAGGGCTGAGAGCAGAGAACAAGAAGAAGGGAGCTGATGGCATAGACCTGCTTTGTCCCTTTTGCACCTGGATAGGTTAGGGCTGGACCTGCTGGAAAGCAGCTTCACAGAGAAGGAGCTGGCAGTGCTGGGGGGTAACAAGTTCACCATGGGCTAGCAATGTGCCCTCAGGGCCAAGAAGGCCAATGGTCTCCCTGGAGTGCTTGGAGTGTGAGCAGCAGCTCAAGGGAGGTTCTCCTCCCTCTCNTCCTACCCCTAGCATGCTGACATTGTGGGATTCTGATCCATCTGCTCTCTGATCCCACAGTGAGATGCCATCATGCAGACACTCAGGGCCCCCTCTGCTCAGCCCTGCCTGGGATCCATGCCCAGACAGAGTCCTCCAGCAGCCCTACTGGGTGTCCCCCAGGGACCTTGGCCCCAGGGGCTTCTTCCCCAGACAGGCACAAGGTGAAAGATGAGTTTCATCTCTCCAGACATTTTAATGACTTCACTTGGGAACCAAAGGAAAGAAGAGAGACAGAAAGATCAAGGAGCAGTTGCTTAGTAACGAAAGGAGAGAGGAGCAGGGGATGGGAAGAAGGGAATTTTTATCTTCCTTTTTAATGAGACTGTTTCTCCACTTTCAGGAGACATGAATCCCCTCTCCAACATCTCTGATGCCACATCCCTCATGGATGTCTCTCTGTGCAGCAAGCTCTGGCTGTTTCTACCCCAGTCCCCAGGGCTGTGGGAAGGTTCCCCAAAGCCATGAGTCTCTATTTTCCTAGCACAACACCAGTGAGGTGGTGAGGAGTGGTAGATCACAATGATGGAAAGGAAGATGCTTTCTGTGGGTAGCAGCAAGAATGTGGCCTCCACCACCATGAGACCACCAGCAAAAACCAGGAGGCAGGCAGCTCCAAGTGCTACTTACCAAGCATGGATCGAGATATTTAAAAGCCAGAAACCCCTTCCAGATCCTTTCCACTCAAAACCTGCTCCTTCTCCTGCCCAAGCAAGCCAGCTGGGAATGGAGCTGGGGGTTGAAGCTGCCCATCACTAGTGCTGACCTTTCCTTCCCAGCATGCTGAGCTGAGGGCTAACCTTCACACCCCCCTCCAAATGTCAATGCCTTGGCAAGTCAGAGCTGGGAGAGCCACTGGAAGCTCTCCCAGCATGAGGGAGAGCAAAAGCAAGCTGCAAGTAATTAATGGAGCAGCATCCATGCTGCTAAGTGCTCACTGCCCTCCAGAAGGGAGTCACTGCCATCCCTGCCTGCATGCTGAGCATCCCGTGGGCAGGAGGATGAGCTGGAGCTTCCCACTGCAGGCAAGGTCACTCAAACCACTAGACCCTACCACTACTTGCCCTTTGTCAAGTGATGCTGCAGCCAGAGGGCAGAGGTCCTGTTCCTCCCTCTGCCCTCCTCATCTCACCCCCAGCTGATCTCTAACCTGCAGCACAAGAGAAGCCAAAGGCCCAAGCATCCCTGCTCTGAGTTTCCATGGGAACAAAAGTGCTGCTGGTCCTCTGCAGCTGCTGATTGCAGAGCAGAGCATCCTGGCAAGTGCCAGCAGAGAACCATCCTCCCCAAATCTGAGCTCCCCATCTTTCACCTGCTGCAGGCAAGGGGACAGAACACTGCTCAGCAGATGTGGCACCACACAGGGCCAGGGCTCAGCCCAGCACTGTGCTTCCAGCTAGAGCAGTGGAGATTCTGCTTTGGGACTGATTTGCTTTCCCCTAGATGTGCCAGAGCCCTGCAGAGTTTGCATGGCATGGCCACACTCTGGGGCAATAAGAAGGAAGCACAGCCTGGGATCAGATGAGCAGAGAGATGAAGCACAAGCCACTTGGAGGAAGGAGTTTTAGCAAAGCCAAGCCAGGTTGATATTGGGAAGGCATCCTGCTCCTTGCTTGGCTTGTTTCCTCCATGTTTGTGATGTGCTGCAGCACAAAGCACAGGGGTTGCTTTCTTCTCCCAAGGAACAAGTGACAGGACAAGAGGAAAGAGCCTCAAGTGCTGCCAGGGGAGGGTTAGGTTGGATATGAGGAACACTTTCTTCTCTAGAAGGGTTGTCAATCTTGGCCCAGGGTGGAATCACCATCCCTGGAGGGGTTTAAAAGGTATGTAGACGTGGCTCTGAGGGACATGGCTCAGTGGTGACCTGGCAGTGCTGCCTAACAGCTCGACTTCATCTTCAAAGTTCTCTTCCAACCAAAACTATGATTCTAAGATTATCTCAGCACTAGAGTGAGCCAGGCTCTTTCCCTTTGGTATGTGAGCTTTGCCAGCTGCCCCACACTGGCCTGTGTCTGCAGGGTCACCTACCTGGCCATGCAGCTGCCAGGGCTCAGGGCTGAGCTGCTGCAGGTCCTGCAGCTGGGCTTTCCTCAGAGGATTCTTCCCTAGGCTGCTGCCAGGATCACTGCCTGTGGGCACCTTCTTGCAAGGCTCATGCTCAGCAATTTGGGTGGTGCTGTATGCCCTTCTCCTGGAGTGAGCCTTCCTAGCCATTCCTGCACGTTGGGAGAGAGGATTAGCTCCACTCTAGAGTGGGATGAGCCAGCAGCATCCAGGCTAGGCTCATGGGGGGAGGTGAGGAGCCCACCCCTGTGGTCCTGCTGGGGCTGAGGAGACCACACTCAGTCCTGAATGGATTTAAACACAACAAGGAAAGAAGAGCCTAGACTCAGAGCTCTTGGGACACTGCAAGAGTAGATTGGGTAAGTTTTGTCTGAGCAGTTTTCAGGCAGAAAAAAACCCAACTGACTGCATTTCTGCAAACCTCCCTGGAGAAGACAAAGGATTTACTAATGACATTTCATTAGTGCAGACATGCTCCTGTCAGAGCAAGAGGAAAACTTCCTTTGGGAAGGCATGCTTTGTCACTGCTTGTGAGGAGGAGGAGGGGATGCACAGCACAGTTCCTCTCTCAAGATTAGGGGAGAACATCCCATCAAGAACAGAGGTTTCCTTGTTGCATGGACATGCCACCAGCTCTGGGGTGCTATGTGCTGCTGACACAAGCACCAGCCAAACTGGGATAGGGAGGGGGGACACCCTTGGGACAAGGCTTCAGATCCATTCCCCTCCCCTCTCCTGACCTCAAACTGCAGGGAAGCAAGGTATAAGAGACAGCCTAGTTGGGCTCCCCATTTGCTCACTCCTCTCCTTCTCTGCATACCAGAGGGCAGCTTGAGAAGCTTGTAAATAATTATGTGGCCAAAGCTAGAGCTGCTTTGAAACTCCCTAGGGAAGTTCCCTTCGGTTTCCTGACAGGTTTGGGTACAACATCCCAAACCAAACAGACTTGCTCAAGTCTCAGGAGATCTGTCATCCCTCCTGCAAACCCCTCTGGGTTTTGTGGAGCTACTTCTTTGTCAGACAAGCAAATTGGCAGAGCAGTGACAGAAGCTTGATGAGAAAGACAGGAGCATCACCCCCATGCCTGCAGAGAGGGAAAACCTGACCCGTGTCCGTGTCTGAGTCTCCGCAGGGATCTGTGCCCACCACCAGGTGCTCAGGGGCTTGTTCAGCAGGGCAGCAGCCCTCTGAATCTCTGGAGGGCTTCCAGCTCTCCTCCATGCCTGCTCCCTCCTCCTGAGAGTGAAAGAAAACAGAGCTGCCCGACTCCTGGGAACGCATGGTGCTGTAACGGCGCCTCTTGTCCTGGGGGGAAAGCAGAGAGAGGGAATAGCTCCTACCACTGCATCCCTCAGCCAAGACATGTGCCACTCAGCAACAGTGCCTCCCCCACCCTTGCCCTTGGGGACAGAGACATCAGGGACTGGGACACCTCTGCTCTGAGGACAGGCTGAGGGAGCTGGGATTGTTCAGCCTGGAGAAGAGAAGGCTTCAGGGGAACTACTAGTGACCTTCCAGGACCTAAAGGGAACTTCCAAGCAGGCTGCAGAGGGCCTGTTTGCAAAGGCCTGGAGGGAAAGGACAAGGGGCAATGGTTTGAAATTGGAGAAGAGTAGATTTAAACTGGATATTAGAAAGAAGTTCCTCCCCATGAGGGTGGTGGAACACTGGCCCAGGTTGCCCAGGGAGGTGGTTGTGTTGCCATCCCTGGAGGCATTGCAGGTGAGGCTTGCCAGGGCTCTGGGCAAGCTGCTCTAGTTGGGGATGTCCCTGCCCAGTGCAGGGGGGTTGGACTAGATGAGCTCCAGAGGTCCCTTCCAACCCAAACCATTCTAGGATCTCTTGAGCACACACAAAGAGCATGGAGACATCCACTTGTGCAGCCCCAGCTGCTGGGACAGCCCCACCAGCCAGTGCCCTATGGACTCACTGATCTGGGGTTGGAGATGTAGGGGGAGGTATCACAGACAATGCCATAGGCAACCAGATGGTCACCAGGGAAGAGGCAACTGGTGCTGATGGGGGAAACCAAGACCTCTGTGCTGTCAGGAAACAGCCACTCCACGGAGACATCGCTCAGCACTGGGGCCATGGCCTTCTTCAGAGACTTGATCATCTGAGGTAGAGAGCAAACACAGGCTAGGTGTGGGAGGGAATGTCCCCAAATACATCCATCAGCTGATTCCTCCCTTCTCCTGATCTTAGCTAGGAGCCTGCTCTGCTCCATCCCAGCAGCCCAGCCCCTTGGCATTGTTCTAGCAAGGGCAGCAGAGCAGATGTCAGTGATTAAGGACAGGGCTGATCTCACACTGCATGTTGCCAGCTCAGGAGCTTGTGGCCAGAGTTACCTTGCTCTGATGCAAGACAGCATCCCCTGCACCCCTCACCTAGCACTCAGCACCTTCACTTGTCCAAGCCTCAGCCCTGCCCCACACCCCAACACTGATGCACTGCTGGTTTTGACACAGGTCCTTGCTGGCACAAGCCACTGCTGGAGATCAGCAAAAGCTCTGCCACTTCCACACGTGGAGAAGACCAATATCCATGAACATCTCATGGACAAAGCTACCAGGGAGCCATCTCCAAGAGCTTCCCTGCTCATCAGGGGGGGAAGGGAACACCCAATTTAGAGGCAGAACAGCTCCAATGTTCTCTATTGTTCCCTGCTTTTGCACAGGCTCAGGAAGACACACCAGGCTGTGTTTTATAAGGCCATTAATTGATGCCTCAGACTTGCTGAAGGCACCAAGCTGCACAGCCTGCAAAGCTCTTTATTAATAGCTCTACATAAGAAGAAAAAAAAAACCAACCCAACACCTCCCTTCACTGTCTTTGCTTTTAATTTACATCAGAAACGCTGATGCTGTTCTGTCTTAGAGAGGTTTTTGTGTGCTCCAGGTCCCTGCTGAACTCTTCCTTTTGAGAGGAAGAAGGTTGGAGGCAGCTTTTGAGAGCTATTTAGGAGCTCAAGACCCAATTGTCTCTGGGTTGAGTCACCCAATGGACAACGAGTTTGTCACCAATACCTTCTCCAGGGGACAGAGCCATTCTTACATCTTGCTTTGGCTCAGCCTTTTGTTGAGGAGGTGGGAGTAGGAGATGAAAAAGCTCCCCTCTTAGCTTTCAAGTTGGTTTAACAGGCAAAAAAGCTCTCACAGCATATTCCTCTCCCCCAGAGCCTGGGTACTTCTCGCTTGAGCGATGCTGGGGCTGAAGCTGACTTCCAAACTAATTGGGCTGCTTTGATGCCTGTGCCTCTGCCCTCCCCTGGAAGAAGGCAGGAGCTGCTCTGGCGCGGCTCTCGCTTCTCAGCAGCCCCTGGCCGAGGGGAAACACAGCCTCCCCCTGCCTCCCACAGCCGCAGAGGAAGAAGCTGCTCTTTCATCCCCCCTCCTGCTCACCCACCTGCTGCCGAGTGGGAGTAGGGAAGGCAGCAGCAGGCTGGGGGATGAGCCCCGTTCGGTAGGGAGCTGTGGCTTCCTCCCCCCTCTTGGCTCAACCAGAGCATCCCGAGAGCCTCACGGGCTGTGGTGGCCTTGCGAAGGGGACAGGAGCCATACCTTGGGCTGCAGCCTCTCACCCTCTGCCAGGAACTCGGCCATGCCCCTGGAGACAGCAGCCAGCCCCTGCAGCAACCTCCTGCAGGCGTTTGGTCCCATGCCGAAGCTGTAGCAGCTGTAAAAGGCACAGAGAGCATCAGGATCCCAACCCCACGCAGCTCACCCACCCCCTGGCCTCAGCTTTATCCCACTGCTCTGCTGTTGTCCAGCATGGATCAGTCCAGACTGGGAACTGATGTGTTGGAGAAGAGCCCTGGGGAAAAAGCTCTAGGAGTGCTGGTGGCTAGGAGGATGCCCATGAGGCAGCAATGTGCCCTTGTGGTCAAGAGGCCAATGGCATCCTAGGATGCATGAAGAGGAGCGTGGCCAGCAGAGCCAGAGAGGTTCTTCTCCCCTCTCCTGTGCCCTGGGGAGGCCTCCCCTGGAATGCTGTGTCCAGTTGTGGGCCCCTCAGCTCCACAAGGCTAGGGAGCTGCTGGAGAGAGTCCAGCACAGGGCCAGCAAGATGCTGAAAGCAGTGGAGCATGTGCCCTAGGAGGACAGGCTGAGAGAGCTGGGTCTCTTCAGCCTGGCCAAGAGGAGACTGAGAGGAGACCTCAGCAATGCTTAGAAATATGGGAAGGGTGAGTGTGAGGAGGAGAGAGCCAGGCTCTGCTCCATGGCATCCAATGGTAGGACAAGAGGCAATGGGAGCAAGTTGGAGCACAGGAGGTTTAGTATTAAGCTGAGGAGGAACTTGTTTGCAGTTCAGGTGCCAGAGCACTGGCCCAGGCTGCCCAGGAGGCTGTGGAGTCTCCTTGTCTGGAGCCATTGCAGAGCTGCCTGGACACATTGCTGTGTGAGCTGGTCTAGGTGCTCCTGCTCTGGCAGGGGGGTTGCACTAGATGATCTTTCTAGGGCCCTTCCAACACCTGACATACTGTGATTCTGTGATATGTCTAGAGCCAAATAAAGCAGCTCCTGTTTTTAGGTGGTCAGGAAAGGGCATCCCCCTCCTCTCAGCAGAGCTTAAACCCCTTCCTTGAAGAGCAGCCTTCAGCTGGGATGCTCAGGGGCTTGCCAGCAGGACCCCAAGCCCTTGCCTCCTCTGCCAACACAAACATGCTGCTTTGCTGCCAGCTCAGCTCTTCTCCCTGCTGAGTGTCTGGGGTCAATAGCACTCGAGGGCCAGTAATTATCTCTGCTCACAATTAAAACAAACTGTTTGCTCAAGGATGGAGGAAGCAGCCAGGAGAGGCTGCTCCCCTGCCTCCCAGCTCCATGAGTCAGGACTTGGGTTTCAGCTGAGCTGAAGGCTGGGCAGGGAGGGCAGAAGTTGGGATGGATGCTGTGGGAAGCATCTGCCCAAGGGGCTTTTCTCTTTGAGGTTTTTAATCCCCAGCTGGCTGCAAATCTTAGGTCAGCCTCACACCCTTCTTAAAGAAGGCTCTGACTCTCTTTTTAAGGCAGGAGCCACACACACATATAACTCATCAGTGCCTTCCAACATCACCCAAGACCACATTCAAACTCCAATTGCATTTAGCCCCCCACCATGCCTCTGTAAGAGCCAGGGAGGAGTTGTGCTATACAGTTAGACCTCCATAAAGTAAAAATAAACTACCAAACCACAGAGCAGCTTCCCTGATAAGTCCTGAAGTCTGAGGGCTGGAAGGGGAATAAGGTTTCCTTACATTTTTCTGATGTTTCATGCCCCTTAAAGAGGCAGAGGAGAAAGCAGAACAGCCTGTCATCAGGGCTGAGGAAGCTCTATGCACAAATGAGCTGCTTTTTACCATAGCTCTCTTTCAGCATCTTCAATTCTGCACAGCCCCATCCTGGAAGCAGCTGGGGCCAAACCCAGATGTGCTTTAAAAAAAAAAACCAAACACCAAACCAACCAAAAAAACCCAAAGAAGGAAGATTGTTCATGTGTCAATCTCTCCTAGCAGGAAGCATCAGACGAGTGCCTGTGAAGTTGTCAGCCCAATTATCCTGCTTTTGATTGTTTCAAAAGCATCTGAACTTCTGGGATCAGTTCCAAACCCTTTGAGGTTCTCCCATGGCTCATAGCAGCAAGCTCTCCTGCCTCTCTCTCTCTCTCTCTCTGAAGCAGGGATGCCTGGGAGATGCTCATCTGGAATACTGGGTCCAGTTCTGG
>VWZO01025212.1:0-24483 GCA_013396975.1 Bucco capensis
GTCATCTCCGGGTCAGTCTCTAGCGACCAGTAAATGAGTTTACATTGAGTAAATGTAGTTTCAGTTCAATTATTTAAGAGAAAGACAACATCAATTCAAGACTAGATGCATGTTTTGCTGCAGTTTCATGAATTTGTGTCTGATCTGGAACTTTACATAATGGACTATATGAAACTATCCTCAGATTTCCCCCTCCTGTGGCCTATCTTAGGGCCCTCCCCATGACCACAGCACACTCTTCTGTGTTATTGATTTCAGTCAGATGCAGCTCAGAGGCTGCGGCTGTTTCCATTTCTTGCAGTCACTCTACAGGTCTCATCTTGGTTTCTGTGCCTGGAGTGAGAGGCATGAGTTAGGACTATCTGGGAATCTGCAGATCTCCTAAAGCAAAATACTGTAGTGTCATACTGGTAATGTGCTTTTGACATAAAACACACTCCAGTAAAAATGTCCTGGGCAGTTTGTTCTTCTGCACCATGTATCTTACTGTTTTTCCCTGCACAAATGCTTCCTGTACTCTTTTTGCATTTGTTGTATAGGTTTGCACTATATTTAAAGCAAAACATATTTAAGAGCAAGGATTTGGAAGTGGCAAATAGTACTTTGCTTACAAAGACTTGACCATCTTCTTAATGCCGGGCAGTCCTGGCAAGGTGTGAATTCTTCTTGTCTTCTCAGGTGTCTTCTTTCTTGTCACAACAGATATGTCAAATTGGGAGAAAGCTGACTCATTCCAGGTTCTCAGCCATCATTTGTGTGGATTCCAGGTCATTTTCATTTTAGGCCACTTCTGCTGTGTGAAGGTAATCTGTACTCCCTTCCTAGAGGGGAAGAGGGTGAGAGAGTATAAAAACCTTGAGGACCTTGTTGCCTACACTGGTGAAAATCCATCATGCTGAGACATCGATGCTCCAGGTCCTTTGGTTTCTATAGGAAGTGTCTCTTAGCTTTACCCCTTGAATTGACGCTGTAGATGCATAATGAGGCATTAATGTTTTATAGGATCAGAGAGCTTGCTACTTTGCCAGGTGACTGTATGATCTGTTGGCCTCCCTCACCCTTGATAAAGCTTCACTTGGTATATTCCTCTAACAAGTAAAATTTGTTTAATTTACTAGGATTCAAGTACAGAATTTATATTTTTGCACAATTGACTTGGGAATTTGTGAGGTATATCTAACTTCAGTTCAAAAAACCCCTGAAACAATCATTTACATAAGTTAATATAGAAATCTTTTCTTCTTAAAAGATTGTTTTATTTAGCATCATTGATGGAGCAAGTTCTTGGTCATGTGCCATCTCAGAGTGACTGCTGTGTGTTTAATGTGTTACACAGCACAATAGAGATGGCATAGCAATATGATATCCATGAAGAAAGTGCCTAATGAGGAAGTTTTCTTGCTGCTGAAATCCATGAAGAAGGTGGTTTTCAATGTCAGTGAGCTGTATTATAATGCTGAGTGACACTACTGGTGCTGGTTCATAAAACCACAGTTTACAGCTGTAGAGACACAGGTCAGATGTGTGGAATTTTTAGGTTTAACAGTTGTAGGACAATCGTATTGCTTAGGGCTGGGAGAGGTTTTCCTTAAGGAAAAGATTGTCTGAAATTTGAATTAAAATTAAGAGCAGAAGCAGGGAGTATACATGTGAAATATCCAAATAACTGATTAATTTAAAAAGCCTTATATTTTGGTGATAGACCAAACAAAACGTCCAAAAGGTTTCAGCACAAAAGTGGGATTTTTTTTAAAGTTGTGAGCACCAGAAAAGAAGCATTTATGAAGAAAGCATTAAGTTGAGAGCAGGATATTTAAGGTGACCACAAAGATACAATCACACATGGGACTTGACTGAATCTGAATCTGTCTGTAGATCCTGCAGACCTCTTCCATTTATAGTGCAGATCCCCATGACTGTCTCTACCTGCCAGGTGGTGATGCTGTAAGACATGACAGAGGACTGTGTTGCAAGCTCTGCTCTTACTTAGACTTCATTTCTCCTCCAAAATATACTGAAATTAATTTACATCTGTGCTTAAAAGTATTAGCATAAATATGAAAACTGAATGGCACACAAAAATAAATGAACCAAGTTAGTTATTTCCTATTGTATTTGCTCATTTAATGAATTTTGCCAATTAGCAATTAATTTGCAGTAGGTCTTCTAGTCATTAGTGTGAATTAGCAAGGTTTTGTTGGCAGAATGTCTCGAACGTTAAATAAAAATCCTGTGTTGTTCAAAACCTCAAGGGTGCTCTGCAGTGAGACCCTCTGTAGAAATTAAACTGCTCAGGGCCACTGGCAGCCTCTCAAATCCCTGTGAAAGTGTGGTGGATGCTCTGTTCATCTCTTGAAGGTTCTTGGCCTTGAGCAATGCCCTCCACCTTCAGGGGTAGCAGACAGAGTCAGTACGGGCCAACTGCATGCCAGCAGAGGCTCTGCATTCCGGGATCAGGCAAGGCTCCTCTCTGCATAGGTGAGCTCTGGTACTGTGGCTTCATGGTGTTGATTCACACAATTTTCTATAGCTCTTTATTTATTTTTCTCTTGGTACACACAGTTCATGTGTTTAATGCAGGTTGTTTATAGCACGGACAAAGGATTACAGTCCTTAAATCAAAAGCGCTGCTGGTGTAATTATAAGCACAGGATGGTGTGGCAAAGAGGGCTGTAGGGAGAGGCTGTCAAAGGAGAAGAGCATCCAAAATATAGTAACCTCAAAAAACCCGGCTAATCAGTTTTCTGACGGGAGCAATCTGTTTCTCAGGTATTATTATTATATGGGGACTTTAAAGCTAATAAATAACAATAATAGTCTAGTATAAGGAAGGAAAGAAAAGGGCAAATGCCATTCACCTCACAAGCTGCTGTTGTTCACTGGAGTTTTCTGAGGACATAATTTTCCTCAGCCCCTGTGGAGGACTCAATCCATGACACCATCAAGAACATCCCAGGAGCTGTGTTGTAAGGAATGAGACTGCCCTAAGTGTTGTTTTTGTTACATGGAGATATGGCCTGCAGAAACAACATGTCCCAGTGCACACATCTCGAGCCAGAGAGCTGTTGATTGGGACCTATGGTCCCTGCAGATTACCTCATTGCTCTGGCAGGTGATGCACCACTTCCAGCACTTTGATGTATCTCTGGACATCTACTTAAAAGATGAAACAAAGAGCTTGATGAAATAAGCTTGGGCTTATCAGAGCTGTACAGGGCATGAAGACTCCTCTCCGTTAGCTTCAGCCCAGCTAACGGACCCTGGCTAACAGATTATCAGCAGCATTTGAGTAATAGACTGCTCATTTAGTTTTAATACATTTTGCATAGAGAGCAATCAGCCTTCATCAGTCTTAGAGATGAATTGGCTTAGCCAGCTAAATTCTAAAGATATTAGTCCGACAGCAGCCACATAAATCATAACATTTTCTTAATGATGGTAAAATTAAAATATACTCTTGCTTTGAGAAACCAATGAAGCCTTCCTGTTTGCAAGCCAGATCCTCCTGCCTGAATTAAAAGGCAGCTTAATTGATGTAGTTTTAAACTAAACTCACAGCCCCACTCCCAAGCATCTTGAGCATTCCTTTCTTTGAAGTTAAATTAATTTGTCCTGCCTCTCCCTGCTCCATCCTCTAATCTTCAGGAGTGTCAGTGAAGACCTTGGCTTGTTAGTTGTTGACCAGGCTCCTGTGGGACATGAGCAGGACATACACAACATCAGAGCTGAAGGCTGTGCCAGGTTATTCATTTGTGTTGCCAGTAGTTCTGTAAGCTAGTGGAAGCCTCCCAGGAGAAAAGCTTGTCCTCTTCCTCTAACCAACAGACCAAGACCAGGAGGTCTTAGCTAGCCCAGCCAAGAATGAACTTTTCCTATTTCTTGTCCTTTGTTCCTGAAGCTGGCTTGAGGATGTCCAGCATGCTTTTGCCAGCTGGTGTTTAACAGAAGAAAATTGTACCTTTAGCTGAAAGACCATGATGTCAGTGTTAGGGGCAGGGCTGAAGACAAATTCTTAGAGCTGTGATGATCACACAAGTATTGTGTGTCCAGAGCTCTTCAGTGAGGAGATGCTTTGCTCTGTTAAGTCTCCTACAAGCTAGGGGTAGCACAGTCTGGCTAGATCAGCCCATACATCCACCAGCTGAAGCAGAGCTGACTATGTCCATCTTAAATGTTCTGTGTGATTCTTTGTGGGGCAGACCAGTTCTTTGGACCAAGGCCTCTTGCTCTTAGGAATGTCTTCCCTATGTTCCAGGCTAACCATTCTGTCTCCTGCTGAGCTGTGTGATCTTTGCTTCCCTGACATCCTGCTGCCAGCTGCAGCATGGGATTCACCAAATAAACAGAACCATCTCCTGTCCCAGTGCTCTGGGCTGTCTTATCTTAGGGCTCTACTTTGTCCTGGTGTTTTTCGGCGCAACCTGTGTAGGCAGTCTGTGCAGCAGAGCTTCTGGGAAAACTTGTTTTAGTGAGGTTCTGTACGAGTTAAGACTCTGGACCAAAAACTTGACTGAAATCCAAATACCTGATTACTGTAGGCAGCCTTTCTTCTGCTAAAACAATCATTTTGTGTTAAACTGTAAAGATTCAATTTCTGAAGTATGAAATTCACTGCTATGTACAAACCTTACGTCTAAGCCAAAGTGTCCTCTATACCATGCCTGTGTTGGCTGTTTGCATGAAAGTGGGTTTTCTGTTTTCTCTAGTCTCCATTTGGATCCTCTGGATCAGATTGGTTTCTTAGAAATCCCTCTCTGATAGTCCTGTTGATCCTTTGCTGGAGTCTTATGGTAGTAGTATCTAGCAAAAGTACTAGGTGCTTCTTAGCATATACTGTGAAAGACCAGTTCCCTTGGGGTGCTCTGTGGTGTTTGTACTTTCGTTTCTTGACTGAAATGATGTGGTGGAGAAGGCAAGTTTTCCCAGAAGATCCTGCATTGTAGTTGTGGAGCTGCTGTTGGGACATATTCAGCCATAGCTGAGTTAAGGTTAGTGCTATCACCATTTGGGTATGTGTGTGCAGTGCTCCTGCCTTCAAAGATGTTAAGAAGTTCCAGATGGTGTCTCTTGTTGTCATTTTTATGTTGGGGAAGTGAATACTGGAAAAGTTGGGCCTAATTTGGGAGAATTACATTTGACTGGCTGTTTTGGGGAACTTCAGCCTTTGGCTTATGGGAAGTTAGGATGACAATGGGACCCTCTGGTGAGCTTACCTCAGAGGCTAGTTTTAAGATGGAGTAAAAAATGGCTCTTCCTTCAGATTATTCCCAGCCCAGTATTGCAGGCTTCTTGTTGGTTTGGCCAAGGTTGGGGCCACTGATCAGTAAGTGTTGTGCAGGATAGCTGTGGGGTGCTCTCACCTCTTCACTGTTCAGTGGCCTGCTGGGCATCTTGGGCTGGTGATGGTGATCCCCAGGTGGAGGTGTGAGCTCACCTTCCCAAGACTGGATATGGAGGGACAGGCTATGACTGTGTGCAGTAAGGTGTCTGACACTGTGATGTTGAGAATTGTTTCTTTCCTGATCCGTTTTATAGCGTTGCTGAGGAAGGAAAGTGATTTCATTTGTTCTTGGGTATATGTACAGGGCTTGGAAACCTGTTCTCCCTGCCATATTGTGCCAGCAGCATTTGTGCTGCTTGTAATCTAATAAATGCTTGGTCTGAGCAGCTAGCACTCCTGCTAGAGCCCAAATGAATGCAGAGGAAGGACCCTGCTAAGTGTATGCATTCTTCCTCTCCTGGCCAGCTTCGATTCCCTTTCATAGCTCACATCTGATGCTTCCTCTCTCACCTAGCCCCTTAGCTCCGATGTAAATGTGTGTTCACACTTCCGCCAGTCAAGTAACTGTGCTCTCTCTGTCTCTCCCCTTTGTTATAAAGCCTGCTCTGTAAATGAATCCCACAGGTCTGGGGCTCAGCAGGTAAAAGGAGAAGTGAGTCTGTTAGCGCATGAGTCTAATCAGGCCAGCTAAAGCGAATAAAGTAGGGCAGCATTGCACATTAGCCGCTGTGTAAATGAGCCCTTTGATGGGCTGGGCACCGCGGGAGAGGGTTTGAAGCCAAGAAGAACTTTTGTTGTTAATTCAGTGACACATGGAAACTGTAAAACAGCGTGTCTTGCACACACACGAGAGAGAAAATAAAAGCCCTCACGACCGGGCTTTTCAATACCTGCCCTCGGACCTAGTCTGAAAACTTTCAGCCCTGTCTCCCTCTCTTACCACTTGATTTTCCTTTCTCTCCCTTTCTTTTTTTGTTCCCCCTGCACTATAAAAAGAAAAGCTCTCTTGCCTTTTGAACTAGACGGCTGTGAGTGAGGGCTATCTCTGAGCTGTGTGGCTCTGTTACCTTTGTGTTCCAGATGAAACTGCCAAGCTCGGTGGGACAGAAGAAGATTAAAGCCCTGGAGCAGATGCTGATGGAACTCGGAGTAGGTGAGTAAAGGGGGCACACAAGAGAGAAAGAGACACACAGAGCTAGCCTTTCTTCTCGAGATGGGCTATTTTTTCTCCTAGTAATACAGCCAGTTTCTTGAATAACAGTATGTGAATGGTTTTTAAAATATTTTATGTGTTTAAAAAAAAAAGAGAGGGTAAAAGCCAGAACAAGATGCATGGGTTTTTTTTTTTTTTTTTCCTCCTAGCAGAAAAATGTTCTAAAAGAGCCTTTGTTTCTCTCTTGTTTGGGCCTTTTTAACCATCAAGAGAGGACGCACAGTATTAGGAAGGCAAATCTCAGCCTTGCCAGGAGAGGTACTTCTAAGTGTGTTAGTGACCACGGCACACGCATTGTTCAGGGCTGCCCTGTCTTGCTTTCAAGCTTCGTTTCCTCTTAATTTACTGCTCATGGTGGCAAGTCCAAAATGCTTCTGGGACTGTTCATCCCCTCTTTATAGGTTGCATGCTGTGTGAAAATCTGGAGCATCTCTGCTGAAAGACAAGTAAACACACATCCCTCACTCTTGAACTCCAGTGTCTTAGCAGCAGAAAGAAGGGTTCACTTAACACACACAATACCTGCTCATAGCTAGAGGGAAAGAAGTGCAGCCTGTGGCTATCTACTGCCCTCCATGCAGTAGGTACAGTTTGCAGGTACTACAGGTCCTAGCATACAGTGCCCCTTGATTAGACACCTGATGGTCCCTTTTCCCCCTGACTGTGTCTAGAAGGAATTTTTAAAAATAGAAAAGAAAAAAAAGAGTAAAGAATAATAAAGAAAAGGCAGCCTTATTGGTGATTTACAAGAGATTACTGAGCCTGCTCCCAGCACTGACTTCGGTTAACTCCTGTTCAGATTTTTGGGCCAACTGATTTATGTCTTGATATGTTGTCTCAGAGACTGTGTGGAGTTCTAAAGGCCTCCTGTGGCTGATGAAAGCAGCTCAACTGGGGGTGGTTTCCCCTTTCTGCTTTAAAACTAAGGGAGGTACCATCTTTGCTTGCTAGAGAAGCCTTGGGAACGATGTGAATGCTTCTCAGAGCTCAGTTTCCATGACGGTAAGGAAGAGCCCCTGACTCCCCGCTCGTGCCTTATTTATCTTTGAGTGCTTCCTGGTGTTCCAGCCCTGCTGCATATTACAGTACAGAAATGCCTGGGCTTTGTGTGGGTGAGCACAGTGCTAGTAGGAAGGGCCATGTGGACAACCCTGTGGACATGGGACCACTCTGTATCAGGCTGAACATGTAGAGCTTCATCGTTCTCCAGAACATGCAGCTCTTCCTGGCTCTGTGTGCATGTGTGATGAGCTGCAAGAGAATGTATGGTATGGGGCATTGATCTGCCAGCAGTTCAGGTCTGCATTAAAACGTGTGTAACACAGCAGCAGAGCAATTCTCTGCCTCAGTCCTACCCTGGGAGAAGCAACAAAAGAGGCAAGGGAGCTCAGCCTGTCTGGCCTTTGTTGGTGAAAGTGTAGGGAACAGCAGAAGCTCATCTGTCCTCTGCAGCAGTGTGTGAGGACTTGTTTCCAAGACTGAGCTACCTTCATATGACCTGATGGGTAGCAGGGTTCAGTCATCTGGTCTGATCTGCTTCTTCCATCATCCTTCACTTGCCGAGTCCTGGATTTTGCAGATTCACCTTTAGTCCTTGGCCAGAGCCAAAGGACAGCATGGAAATTCTGGTCTCCAGCCCCTAGGGATGCTGGTTGCTAATGATCCATGTGATGGGAGCGTATCTTTATGGGAGTGAATGGGCAGCCAGGACCTTTCTAGGGATCTTCTGTTGTAGAGTTGCAGGTCTGGATGTTTAATGGAGTCCCTTTTTCTCCCTAGATCTCAACCCTATGCCCACAGAAGAGATTGTGCAGATGTTCAATGAGCTGCGGAGTGACCTGGTGCTGCTGTATGAGCTGAAGCAAGCCTTTGCCAACTGTGAATATGAGCTGCAGATGTTACGGCACCGCTATGAAGCCCTGGCCAAAGCTGGTAGTATTGGCCCCCTCAGTGTGGAAGGTGCACATCCAGATGGCCAGACAGGGCTTGGCATCGAGGAGGGCAAGGGAGATGCCAAGGACCAGATCATTGATGTAGTAGGAGCACCACTGACCCCCAACTCGGTGAGAAGGAAGATTGGGGGGGCAGAACAGGGAGCACTCAGGTCTCCGACGCAGATGCCCTGACAAGCTCTGGGGGTGCTGCCCTGCTCTCCCTTCAGGCGTGTGTGTCCAAGGGAGCACAGCACGCCTGTTCCCCCCCAAGTCCCAGTGCTGCTCTCTGGGCTTGTCTTCTGTGCTGGACAGTGTTGTTGGTGCTATGGGGGGGTCAGCAGGGCTTTTTACATCCTGCATGCAGGCAGATGACGTGGGTGCCACCGTGGACCAAAGCAAGGCTTTGGGTGATGAGAGATTGCACTAGGGCAGCAACTGTGATGCCAGTACAGCTGCAGACCTGAGGCATTTTCCATAAGCCCCATAAGGGTTGCTTAGCAGAGAGAAGCGAGTGGGGAGAGCAATCTTGAGATGATAATCCATGACCTCCCCAAATCCCTGGAGTCAATGCAGTAGCCATGCCTGGAGCAAGAAACTTGGGAAGGAGAGGGATGTTCAGAGAGCAAAGGGGTGTTTTATACCCCAAAGGGGTGTTTTTCCGAGAAAGGAAAGCCAGACGTAGGGATTCTTCCACTGCAAGCCCGGTATACCTCTGCAGGATGCGGATCACCAGCCTCTCCTCCCTGCCTCCATGAGGGCAGGTTTCCCAGCCCCTCTCCACTGCCTCAGGGCCAAGGATGCACCGGGGGATCAGCTGAGGTTGCTTTTCCCTCTGTGCAGTCCCCTGGCACTGCCAAGCTGAACTGCCTGATAAAAGCTGCCTGTCTCCACACAGTGGCATCCCTGACACCTCAGTCATACTGCCGCTGTTAGTGGCACAGACCTTTACTTTCTAAAATATACAGTGCATTGCAGGATATTGCGAACACCTTATCTGTCAACAGCGGAGGCGACATGTTAATCTGGACTTGAGTAATGTCCCATTTGATTGTGAAAATATGGAGTCGTAAGGAAGTGTTCCACTGAGACAGGTTCATGTTTGTAAAGGAGTCTTCTGAATTCTTTTTTTCCCTACTGCATTCAATCTGAAATCTCACCTCTCTCTGCAGCTGGAGTGTCCTAGCTTGCAAAGTTTTCAGGCAGATTCACAACACACTTGCTCTCCTTGAGACTTTGCTTGTTGGGAAGGTGAAGAGGTGGTGGTGATGGTGGTGGTGGCCATGGCTGCAGGAGGAGGGAGCCCATGTGTGTTTTTTGTGACTACACTGTTCCTCAGTGCCAGTTCCTGGAATTGGAAAGAAATGGGTGGGCCAAGGCAGCACAGAGGGGGTTAAACTGACCTGGTCTCTGACATATTTGAAAGAAATATAATCAAGTTAATTCACTGCAAGGCAAATTCAGTACCTAAAGGGCCCCCATGTTAAATACAGCACTGACCTTTACTGGCTGATTACACAAAGACGACACAATTAGATTAGTCCAAGACAAAAGGTCAAGCACATTCACACTGTGACCATTTTATGCTACCTTTTGAGGGGAGGGAAAAATTACATCCCAGCTGGAGGGGTATCTTGAAGAGGAGGGGAATGGGGCTGCTATATCATTTTCTGCCTGGCTCAGGTGTTTGGAGAATTAGACAGGGCCCAGTACTGTGTTTGCCCTGAACCTTTTCTGTGGTTCTGGACAATATGGTGGTAGGAGAGACCAACAGCCTGTGGCCCACAACCAGCTTTTCCAAGGATGGGCTGAGCTGAACAGTGGTTGTGTGTTGGTGATGCTCCTCACCTGGCCTAGAGCTGACAGGAGCAGCCCCAGTGCATCTTGCTCAGCATCATTGGCCTCTGAAGATCAGCGAGGCTAGCCTAAGCTCTGAGAAGGGAAGTGGCTGGGATAGTCACTAGCTGTTTGGCTGGTGAGGTGCATGCATGTGTCCCCACCCTGCACAGCAGTAACCCTGAGGTGTCCCAAGGCTCTGGTGCAATGGAGACAGCAAGGGAGGCAGCAGGCCCAGGACACAGTGCTGAGAAAGCAGCCTAGACCTGCAAGCACAGTGCCTTTCCCCCACCCTAGGGTGCTTGCAGTGCGGGTAGCAATATTGGTAGTGCAAACAAGCAGCTCCGTGCAGAGCAAGCACAGCAGTGCTTCGTAGTGACCTTTCCCTCCCTTGCCTTCTGCAGCCCTGGCCATGGGTGCTTGCGGATGACACCTTGCCCTTTGCCTCACTGAGGCTGCTTCAGTGGTTTAACCCTGCCACACCAGCCTTGAACTCCTGGGTTCAAGTGTGTGCTTTGCCACTGAGCTGCCAGGGGGGCTCTAGGGGAATCAGTTTAATCTCCCTTCTTCAAATTCCTCTGAGTTGGAGAATCCTTTTGTACTGCTTAGCACTGCCCTTCCATGGCACTCCACATGTTGGATTAAGCATGGATTAGTTCAGCCTCCAAACCAGCTGCTCCCCTGAAGCCAGATTTGTTTCCCTGGAGAGAAGTATCTTGCTCCAGATCTTGGAGGGGGTGAGTGGCAAAGCCAGGAAAAGGACTAGGAGTCCTGATACCCAAGCCCTGCCCGTCATGCCTAGGTTACTTTCCAGGAATTGGAACACATGGACAAAGGCACACCAGGGTCCTGAGATACTGGTTGTGGCAACAGCTGGCTGCCACCATCCCCTTTGTCCAGCAGTGGGGATGGGGAACATCTCAGCAGGGTGTTTTAGCCCAGTTTAGGAGAGGCATCTGCCTGTCTTAGCAGTGAGGCCCCATGGGGAAAGCTCAGCACTGTTCTGCCCTGCTCTGTCCACTGCATTCCTCCTACCCTGGCTGCCTGCCCATCCTCTCCTAGGGGCTGTGGTGCCCATCACTGACCATTAAAGTGAGCTGGGATCCCCCCCGTGCTGTCTGCTGCTGACCTCGGTGGGGACTTTACTCGGGGCCTTCATGAGGTGAAAGGTGAGCCGAACTCGGAACAAATTAGTTCCAAGCAGAAGTTCAGCCAGTTACTCCAGATTGGATGCTTTGATTTCTGCAACTCAGACTCCACTCAGTGATCTGTAATGAGTGACTCTCAGAAATCCTCACATTGCAGCACTTTGTTCCTGAGCTCACAAGTCAGCCTATTAATGGGTAAAGGAAAGGACCTTGAGTCTAAGAAGTCTCGAGTTCAGAGTCAGAATTATTTGACTTTTAAGCTTCCTTTATCTGAACTCCTGCTGACTTCTTGTTTTCTGAGCCTGTTTGAAAGCTAGAAGTTACATTGTTAAGATCAAACATTCTCTCTTTCCAGATGGAGTTACAATATCTGTCTTTTATATATATATTTTAACATATATATAGTGTATATATACCAGGGTGTATATATATATTCTTCTTTTTTTTTTTTAAATCATTCTTTCCATTAAAAGAAACTAGACTTGTAGGCTCTTGTAAATTATAATGTAAAACATTTTTTTAAACCAGACAGTTCCCAATTTTGCCCAAGGCAACTGGAATAGCTGTGCCACAGAAGGCAATAGGAAGGTGATTAATATGAATTTGTGACATATTTGAAAGATGGGTCTTTTGCCATATAAAGATTATCAAACACATGTGCTCTTCCCCATTAATTCTTCAGCCCTCCCAGGAAAACCACAAAGCCCAGCTCCTTTGTTTCCAGGGTGGGTTTTTGTTGTTTTTTTTTTAAATGTACCTTTCAGTCCCCTTGATTACCATGTATTTGATTTTTATAGGGCATCTGTTCACACTGCTGTGTGGGTTCTCTGGCCCTTTTATTTCCCTGTTAATCGGATCCTGTGAAGGCAGCCGTGCCAGGGCCTCTGACAAAATCCGTGTGTATGTTGTATTTAACTTTTAGCCGTGCAAATTCCATGCTCTGTTTGCCATCCACCCAGTGGGGATAGGGGGGACTGCCTTCCCGCCGGGGGAGGCAGTGGGGCCTCCCACCATGCATATTGCCACCAGGAGCATGCTCCCACAGGACCCCAGGCCTGGCTCATTTTGGAGAACGTTTCAGCGCTGCCTTGTACATCCCCTGGGTGGACTTGCCAGCTGGGGCAGTGGCTCTGTGGGCCTTTGGTGGTGGGTGACTGCAGGTCTGGACACATAGAGGACCTGACCACAGTCACCATGCCTGTGCAGCCACTGCCTGCAGTGGGTTGTGCAAAGCAGACCCAATACCACGCTGTGCCATGGGGACCCCAGGGCTCTGGCACCATGTGTCTCTACAGCACCCAGTGCACTACCTAGTGGCTCTGGCATGTCTCAGGCACTGTGGCATTACAGCATACTTTGCTGTATGAAAGAAAATTCTGAAACACTGAGGCATACTGCTGGGTTGGGATCTCAACTGTTAACGTGACAGGCACACCATGCACAGAGCCTGGCATTTGGGTGCTGACCCTGCTGTGGTCTTAGATATAGTGTCGGAGCAGCACCAGGCACAGAGTCTTGTTGCAGTGCAGCAATATGGCTAGGGTAATGTTCCACATTTGGTGTGAATGGTCTCATCTTTTCTAGGGCCAGATTCAGCCCTGAAACCTCATCTGTGAAGGGTGGGGCTCACCAGAGCCCACCAGTCTCACTCAGGCATATTGGTATGTGCTGCCTAGAAAAAAGATGGGTTTTTTGAGGATCTGTGGTTCTCTTGTCAGCTTTCTGCTCTGCTCTTGGGCCACTTCATGGCAGGTCTGGATGGTGGAGGAGTATTTCCAGGCTCTGCCCTCTCCTGCACCAAACATGCCTGTCACAGCTGGCTGTGACACTGTACTGCTCTGCCCTTCTCTCAAGGCCTTACTCCTTAGGGCTTGTTTCTTACCAGCTCGGTCAGGGTTCCTGGGGGCACTAGGCTGTTGCAGAGCTCAGCTCACAGACCCGGTGTCACAAAGATGACCCATCCCAAAGCCTTGTCTGTGTCAGGGAGGTCACATCCCCCACAAGGTTGCCATCCCAGACCCTCATCACTGCTGGATTAGCTGTCCCTCCCATCATGCAAGGACATAGCTCTGCCTTCAGCTGGGTAGATGGCACTGTTGCCAGGTACAATGCTGGCTCTAGGACAGGCTCCAGGACAGGCAAGTGTGTTTGCTGTGACCTGAGCCCTCCCACCCGGTTCCAGTTTTTCCTTTGGATTCCCATTTCCCTCTTGGAGCAGAGAAAAAGAAGGGATTCAACCTCCAGCTTCTCCACTGTCAAGAAGGTGAAGAAGCTTTGAGCCGCTATGCTGGGCAAGGAGGAGGTGCAGAGCTGTGTTCAAGGTGAGAGTCGTCCTGTCCCAGAGCCCCCAGGGACAGCTGGGGCTGCATGCAGCGATGAGGCAGGACAGGAGCATTGCTGGAGCAAACACTGCAGGAACCATCCCCTGCCCAGTGCCACAGCCCCAGCTCACCTCCAGAGCGGTGTAGCCTCTGCACACCTGCAGCAGGTGCTGGAGGGTGGCCTGAGGGCTGTGCAGGGCTCTGCTGGTGGCTGCTTCTTGCCCAAGGCTGCCCCATGGCTGCTAGTACTATGTGCAGTTTGTTTTGGCGGTTTGGGGGTTTTTATGGTTTTGTTTTTTTGATATTTTTAGAGCCAGTTTTTTGTGAGTGTCCCTGTAAATACAGAACCCATCAGTTGAACTGGAGCAGAGTAACCTTCAGCCCTGGTGAGCCTGCATGGAGCCAGAGGAATGGGTGTGAGATGTCTTGCTTCCACCCCATACAAGCTGTGTGTTGCTAGCTGTCCAGGGGAGCCCTGGCTGCCAGTGGCTCTCCCTCAGCCCATCTGCCTCAGTCGAGGGTTGGCAGTGGTTGCTGCAGCACTCTCTCCTTTGGCATCCCATGTGCCTGATCCCCATGTAGCTGCTCTCCTTCAGCGGCTCTTGTGTGCCCTTTGTGTGCCAGCATTGCCTGGCTGGGGTGAGGGAATGCCCCTGCTGGGAAATGCTGTGTTGTCCCAGCACTCAGGCCTTGTTCCTCCTGCTGCCCTACTTAAGGCAGGCAGACACCTCTGGCTTGAGACTTCAGTGAGAGGGGCCCCTAGTCCCTGTGCCCCATGTTTTGTGGGACCTTGGAGGGGCTAAGGCATCTCTGAAACCAGCAATGGGAGCCTGAGTTCATGCACTGCCCACTGTGGGTACAGGTGGCTCTGACCTCTGCCCTACTGCCCATCTACCCACCCCACCTCCCCTCCACCTGCCTTTCATGTGTAACTGGTGATCGATCCACCATGACAGCGTCCTCTGAGTCACATTCTCGCCTGCAGGAGTAAAGGGCAAAGGCCAAGTTCTTAGTTTTCATAGAAAACTAATTAGATGACTCCATTGAAAATAGGTCAATAAAGCTGATCAGGGGCTGCACAGAGGGAGCCATTAAAAACCCTTGTGACCTTTGCTTGGAGCGAGAGGGCTGGGGCTGCCTGTTCCCACTGGAAGCTGCCCACTGTGCCAGCTGGACAGCTGTGTCCGGTCACCTGGTGGCACCACGGCACTGGGCAGATCCTTTGGAACCTGGATGTGCTGGTGGTTCCTGCACAGCCAAGTGTGGCTCCTGTGTGCATCCAAGGTGCTGTGCTCACCCTGGCTGTGCTGCCCAGGGTGGAGTGGGTGCCCCAGTGCCTGGGGCACAGCTGCACTGGCTCCAGCCTGTGGCAGAGATGCTCTAAGTGTGGTAGTGACCTTGTAGGTACAGCATGCCAGGCTGAAGGGTGGAGTGACAGATGCCAGTGGGATGTAGTGGTGGATGTCACCCTGCACCATGCAGATGGCTGTGCTGGGGCAAACCCATGGGTGCAGCCCAGCTAGGATGGGCTGGTGGCATCCTCTGCTGTCCCAAAGCACAAGCAAACTTGAGGTGCTAGGGGTGACTGTGATGCCCATGCTGCAAAGTGAGGCTGTGCTCCCAGCAGCAGGGAACCTGAACCTCCCTTTCAGAGCCAGAAATCTTTTTTTTTTCTGGGGAGCATGGACAAGCTGGAGTACCATAACACAGGGAGGGCAGCCCCCGCAGTGAGGCACCCTGCTCCCACATAGCCAGGTGGCACGTCCCCACCACTGCCCCTCTGTACACACTCACACATGCATGGGCACAGCCTGGGCTTCTTTACCCCCAAACTTTATTCATGTGGCACATTTACAGCAAGGATTGGAATAACTAGACAATGAAAATGCTGGGTTTGCATTATTGGTTGGTTTAACTGGAACACCACACACCATGCAGTCATGTACCGCCAAGTTCAGTGCCTGTATTGCCCTTCTGGCTGCCGTCACCGGCTTTGCTCCAGGCCATGCACGCACGGGCCCAGGGCTGCAGCCTCCCTGCAGGTCAGCGCCCCGACGAGGGCTCCATTCAGCAGGGCCCCGGGGCTGGGTGACACAGGGGAGGATGTGTGCCCTCGGCCTGCCCCACAGCTGCCCCCCAACTGCCCTGGCCAACTGGGAGCCCACCCAGCCGGAGGGTATGTGCTCGGCAACTCTCTCAGGCAACAAGCCAGCTGCTGCTGAGCGCCTGTGGGGACCTGTGAGGGGCACGGCCCGGCCCGCGGGGACTGTGGGCACGTGGGGGGCTGAGCCTCAGCTCAGGAACCGAGGGAGGCTGGACGGGGTCGTAGGCGAGTGGGGTCAGGGGCCTGGGGCAATTTGCAGCTCCCCTGCTAGAGTACCTATTGGCTGGGGGCCAGCGCACGCTGGCACGTCCACCGCCGGCAACGGACGCAGTGCTGCGGCGGGCCTGTCCCGGTGGAGCTCGAATCGGTTGGCGGGGCCAAGGCAGGGCTGGGCATCCCACCCAGCCCCACAAGAGGCACGAGCAGACAGGACGGGGACGGGATGGGGCTCTGCGCGGACACTGTCACCTCCCTCCTGTCGCCCGCCTGCCCACCCGCCAGGCCACCGCCCCACTGAAGGGAGTCCTCCGGGGCCCCGCAGCCCACGGTGGGGCTGCCAGGGGCTCTGCAGCGGAGAATACAGGCACTTCACCTTGAACATAAAGAGACGGATTGCGTTTGTCACATACAGGAGTCAGAGAGGAGTTAGTGTTGACTCAAAAAGGGGAAAAGGTGCTAGGGAGAGGCGAGGGGGGCTGGCGGGGAGGACAAGGGGCCGTCTCGACACTGCTGAGCCTCCATGAGCGCTGCCCAGATGCAGGCATGCGCCGACCTCGCTGCAGCAGCCATCGAGGCCTGAAAACATAAAATCAGAGAAAAGAAAGAAGGGAAGGTGGGGACGGCCCATGCCGGGGAGGAAGGAGATGGGGGATGCTCTGGCTACGGGGAAGGAGAGGGAGGACGGGGTGGGATATGGAGGGAGGGACGGAAATCGGGAGCCAAAGAAAAAGAACAAACTACAAGTCTAAAATGTGGTGCAAGCGCCCTACGCGGCTGTCCGCTAGCATGGCATAATGTCCGGAGCAGCCCAGAGAGGGAGTCACATCAGGTCTACACAGATTTGCCTTCCCATATATACAACCTCTACTGGAGTTAACAGCTGAAATTGAGATTTTTTTGTGTCGGTTCCTCTGGCCTCGGTTGCCATTTTTTTTTTAATGCTGGAGCCCATTTTCCCCGCCTCGCCGGCGCCGGGCGCATGCAGCCCTTGCCTGGCTTGCCTTGGGGATCAAAAGGGTTTGGAGGTCTGCTTGAAGATGAAGCCTCTATGGGCCAGTGTCTTCATGATGTTGGCGATGTTCTTACAGTCATCTGCAGAGAGAGCACAGAGATGAGAGGTTAGAGCCATGAACTGACTGTGAGCTGTAGATCACTCCGAGTCTCATGCTGGAGCTGTGGTGGGAGATGCTGGGCCTCTGTGTTCCCAAAGGGAGGTGGGCTGTGCAGCTCTGGGCACAGCTCCTGTGTCCCCACCAGACCAGGCACTCTGTCCCAAGTGCCTTGTGGTGATGTGGGGTGAGTGTGAGATCCCTGGCACTGTCCACCTGCATCCATAGATACATGCCCAGGACCTGGAGGCTTTTCTGGGGCAGCGGGATGACCCAGGCTGCTGGCTGACACATTCCTGGGTCCTCTGGGCTGGTGCTTGTCCCGCAGCCTGAGTGGGGAGCCAGTGGATGGGCAAGGCACTGTTCTGCAAGCCAGACACACGCTGGCCCCCAGCTCTTGGCCAGTTGCTGCTTCCCTGGAAATCCAGTGCCAGTCACCCCAGCCTCTTATTCCAGCATCCCTGTCCCTTGGTGGCACTGGCCAGCAAAGGGGCTATCCCCGCACCGGAATGGGGATAGCAGGTGATGCCAGAGCTGCCCTCCACCAGTTAAGAAGGGTCCTTGCCTTCCCCTTGCCCTCCTCAGGCATGGGCTGCATGGCACTTGGCTTGCTCTTCTCACTATTGCAGTTTGAAGTGTTCTCATCCCCACCAGACCTAGTCCTTGGTGGTGCCTTGTGCCTGCTGGCCCCACACTGACAAGTGGTGGGTGTCCAGGCTGACAAGCCACAGCCATCCCCAATGCTGGGCTGCAGTCAAAGCAGGTGCCAGGGGCTGGCAGCACTGTGGCTGCCAGAGCGAATGCTTGGTGAGGCACCAAGCTGGGGAGAGGGAAGGCTGTGGCTGTGTTATTTACCTGGGACTAAACTCAGGCACCGTTTGCTAAAATAGAAGCTGGGCTTAAATTGATTCCTGGTGTCTATATTTCATGTTGAAAATTGGCTTGTAAATCCATGTTTTGATCTATGAGGGCCGTCTCCTTAAGAAAAAGCAAGAGTAAATGTGTAATTTCTCCCTTGACAGCACACGGCGCAGAGGCGATCCTTCTTCCCGCTCCCCTCCGTTTCGGGACAGCTCCACTCGTTCCGATTACCACTCTTTCTTCCTCGCCCCACGCCTTGATGTCTCCATTTCATTACCGCCCGCCCATTTATCAAGCTGTTACCGTAAGGGTGACTTTGCCCACTTGCATGTGGCAGCGGGGCCCGGCTGACATGGGGAGAGGGTGCCCCGGGAGGGGGGGATGCAGGCAGGGCCCCCCTCTCCCCAGCGCCACTGGATGGATGTTGTCGTGGAGGGAAGGCTGCATCATTACTGATGTGTAAATGATAAAGAAGCCTCCACATCCATCTCCCAACTGTAAATCCAGGGAGTGCTTTATAATCAAGCTACAGCGATAATAATGTGAAATTAGGTCTCTCTATCAACGGGAGGAGGCCTTTTAATCACGGCTTAAAGGGTGCAAACGCTGTTTATCATAATTGAACTGTATCCGGGCTAATTGTGGCCATATTTCACTGTCTAGGAGACAGCAGGCTGCCTGCTGACAGTGCCGTGTGCTGGATTGAGGGCCCCGTGAAGACGGGCAGTGCTGCCCTGCTGCCAGGTGCCTGCCTGCAGGGACAGGGCTGCCAGACTTCCTTGCTGCTCCCTGCCGGACCCAGTGGCAAAGCCACCACTTGTCCTCATGTGTCAGCTGGAGGTGCAGGGGGCTTCCCCCATGCACAGCTCCCTGGGATACTGCCCTGAACTGCCAGAGACTTTCCTGGCTAATGACGATCAGTAAGAGAGGTAACATCCTCATCAGAGCCATGGGCCTCCCAGCATCCTCCCAGTCCCTCTCACAGCACCCCTTTCCTTTGCCAGTGTGTCAGACCAGGGAAGGGAGGCTTGAGGACAGTCTGACAAAGAGAAGTGTCCCCAGCTCCACCAGCTTATGTGGGTGTAGAGAAGAACCGATCTCTATTTATTTGCCTCTGTGCTCTCTACTGGCCAAGGTGGAGATGGCTCCAGAAAGGCCCAGGAGATAACGAGCGTCCTGTCCAGACAAACCATAGCACCAGCTCCTGCTGCCACTTTTTCTGCTCAAGGAAGCCCCTCGCCATCCTTCGAATCCCCTGCTTCATTCATCTCGCTCCCTGGCCAGGTGAGCCCCAGGGAAGCCAGCACTGGACCTGTCCCTGAAGCCAGCTTTCAGTGGGACCTAGCAGGGAAATGGTGGCTTTAAACCCAGGAAAACCAAGACAGGGCAAGTGTAACCATCTGTGGCCAAAGTACCCCCACCCCACTGCTAGTCCTGGCCTGGTCCCCCCAAAAAGTAACAGCAGAGCAAATCCTGACCTCTGAGGTGTATCAAGTGAGCAGCTTGGATTTGGATGTGCAGCCCCAGCCACTGCCCTTTACCATTCTCAGGTGTCCTGCTGCCTGCATCCCTGTCCCCAGCATTGCCCATAGCCAGTGCGGGCCACTAGGACATACATGGTTATTGATCCAGACTGTTGAAAGGGCAACTGCAATAGACATGGGGAGTGGCCAAACTGGCAGCAAGAACCCATGGCACCTCCTGGGATCAGCAAGCTGGTCTGTAAGGAGCTCCTCCGGGACTGCCAGCTGCTTCCTGACCCCCACCAGCCATCTCCTCAAAGCCCTGATGTACTCTCACACTGGGTGCCAGCCCTAGGATCTGCCCAGGGCTCTGGGCTGCTGCCCTGCAAAGCCACTGGGACCCTGGCAGATTGGTGCTAACCATGTGCCCATGCTGGCAGCATTGTCCTAACCATGCCAAATGATGCCATGACCCCCTGGCAGTGGTAGGGCCAAACTCATGAGTCATTTAGTGAGACTCATTCCAAACCAGCACTAAGGTAAACATGCTTATTATAATTATCCATGTAAAAAAAAAAAATCAACAACAGCAGAACAACTTTCTAATATGCAATTACAGCCATCTATTGATTTTACAATGTAATCCGCTCCGATTGATTTAATAACACAATTATAGGCTGGCTCTCGGGATATTAGAGTGGGAGATTTTCATAAACTCCAAAGCAAAAAACTAAGCGGCTTTTAAAACAACAGAGTCAGATGGCTGTTTGGGGAATTATTAGCAATATGAAATCCTCTAAATCTGGCCGTCGTTACCTTGTGAAAGGAATTCCTATTACAAAAATGGCAATTGACAGCCTAAGAGAGCACGAATGGGATTGCTTCGCTGCTCTTTTCAGTGCTTAATCCATTGCAAAGGTGACCACAGGGCGGAGGATGAGCAGGGTCCGAGGCATATGGTGGGACACAGGCAGTCCTGCCCACCCTGTGCCCCCTGCCCAGCTCTCCCCCAGGGGCATGTGTCTGCAGTGGGGCTGCCTTGGCACCCATACTGGCACACACTGGCCCTGTCCCACTAGGGTGGCCCTGCCAGGGGCTGCAGAGACTGGCAGGGTGGAGAGCGCCCTGCTACTCCCCACCCCAGTGTATGTAGTGTGCCCCCTCCAGGGGCTGTTGAGGTGCCCACCAGTGTCCCCAAACCCAGGCAGGGGGACATGTCACTGGGGTGATGGTGGCTCTGCAGGAGCTGCACAGGCGTGTACATGCACGCAGGCCCTCGTTCTCCTCGCGCTCACTGCCTCAATGTATTCCCGACTTTATGGGCACATTTTTCTTGTCAAGCTGACAGGGTTGCTAAGTGGATTTCTCTCTGATATGCGGACGGATTATCACATTACTCCAATGTCCTACACAAACATATTACTTTATATTCAATAGCCCTAATGAATATAAACTGCTTTTCCTTTTTTAGGGTTGGGGGGTAATCTATAGATTTTTAATGAGGGCGCTATTAACTCCCTCCTCTTTAAAACAGACTTAGGTGCAGCCTCTGAGTAGAAAATCAATGGTGTTATTGTAGGAATATTGTATATTGATATTGTAATAATAAGATGCAATTGATTTAGGGGTGTTGTGAGGTGTGTGTGAAAGGGGTCAGCCTGGGGTTATCCTGCCTCTCGCAAGTGGAGCAGTGGCTCTGCCCTGCCTCCCTGCCCCTCGTCTTGTCGTGCCACTTCTGAACATTGCTTTGCGTCCCCCACAGCGGCCCTATGACAGTTGGGGTCGAGCTCGCTCCAATGTGCTGGGTCTTGGCTACCTCCAGGACTCTCCTCAGCCAGGCTACCAGTGCAGTGGGGGTGATATGCCACTCCAACCTCCCCTTGCCCTTGCTGGTTTAGCCCTGCTAGGTTTTAACTCTTCCACCTAGTGTTTTAGCATTACCCACTGCAGCACCGCACAGCCTCAAGGCTCATGTCCAGCCCTCTCCGCACCTTGTCAAGCTCTCGGCCATGGTGCCAGCAAGGAACAGCAGAATGTGGACAATGCAGGACCTGTCTTTTAATTAAGGCTGGAGTTTGCTGCTGCTCAGCATCACTAACTGTCCTTGTCTTTGAAGGGGATCAGATGTTCCCACTGCATCCATGTTGGGATGGAGGCAGAAAACCCCCAGCCCATGGCATGTACCCTTCCTCTGGCCACTGAAAAGCAGCACCACTGCAAAACCAAGACAAGTTCAAGGATTCTGGCAGCAAGACGCTGGCCTGCAGCCTGGGCATGGTACAACTGTGCTGTGGGAACAGGTTGCCAGAAGGAGTGAGGCTCACTTGTAGAGAGCATCACCTCTGTGCCCACCCAGGCACTACAGAGAAAGGAAGGGATCACATTCACACATATGCCATCCTGCTGGCATATTCCTCACTCCTCCCACCTTCCCACCTCCCCACAGGACTAGATCCTCCAGATGCCACCTCTATAGGCGTTTGGAAGGCTGACTGCTGCCATGACTGCTGAGCACTGAGCTGAGACGCTGGCGGTACAAGAAGTGAGCTTTCCAATCCTGGTAGCTGCCCGGGTGAGCTGTGGGAGCACAGGGCCCCCCTAAATGTGCTCATTTGGAGGCAGCCCCACTGCACCTGTGCTACGGCCGGGAAGACGAATCACCCCAGGCCCAAGCTGAGCAGGTCCATATTTAAACTGTCCCCATGCTTTATGGGCTGTACAAGAACTGATGCTCAGGCGACGAGGGGCCATTTGTCAATGTTCTAATGGCAGATTACTGTTAATGAATAATATCACTGCTGCCTTTGTATAACAGCTCCCTGCAAAGCGGAAACAGGTTGCCTGGCCACCACCATCCTTCGTCTTCCCGCTACCGACCCCAGGTGACAGCAGGTGGCCTTGTGACTGGTGGGAGCCATGCAGTCCCCAACACAGCCCAACACTGCTGCCACCATCCTTGGCAATCACATAGTGGAGCAGTGGGTGCTGTGTCTCCCACAGTGGACTGTGCTGCTCCCCCTGAGCAGACACGTCCTCAGGAGGGGACAGAGCCATCATGGGCAAGGAATGACCGCACTCGCCAGGCACATGGAGCCAGGCTCTCATGGCCACTCTGTCTGTGCTGGAGCCAGGAGGAATGCAGTCTGGTCTGCGTCCATCCCTACCACGACATGCTGGGTGAGGTGGGGACACTGGGATGCCTGGCTGCAGCAATGACAAGGACATAGCAGAGCCCAGAACTCCCAGCCTGAAGGGATCTGTAAGGACACTGGGGATGGTCCTGCTGGACTGCTCCCAAATGAATGGCTTCATAATCCTGTGTGTGAGGCGAGGGGCTCTGCATGCCCTCCACAGCCGGCAGGTACATTTAGGTGAAGCTGACAGCGACGTGTGGAATATTAAGAATAACTTACCTCATTATCTGCAATTACGTTACTGCCTCACACCTCATTTCTTCACGAAGAAAAGAAAATTAGTTTTATATTGACTTCATCCCAGTGCCTCCCCTGCCTGCCCCACTACTGAGCGCTAAAGAAGGTTGGACACAATTAATACTTGTCCTCCCCACAACTGTTGCTGTCCCTGTCCTGGGAGGACAGGATGCTCATTCCACCCTCTGTACATCAGGATCAGCAAGGCCTCCAAATCCAGCTCACTGTAGCAGGGATGCTGGATCAGGGATGGTCTATCTCTGACGGCTCCCAGGTCTGCAGGGAGATGACGCTACCAGGCATCCCTAGGAAGCTGCCAGGCAGACAAGCGCAGCAGAGGAGATCCATCCCGGAATTCAACCTGACATCCTGAGCAACTGCTTCCTCTCACCTGGGCTGGCCACTGTCACCCCATGGGTGATGGGATACTTCTTCCCATCCTCCATTCTGGGGACTGCTCATCATGCATCATGTATGCACCTCGATGGCCCCTCTCAGGGCAGACAGAGCTGGGTGGCTGAGGACACAGCACCGCAAGACAGCTGGCAAGACACCCACCAGCCCTGTAGGCACAAGTGATGCCATGAGGAGAGGACTCTAAGATCAGGGGAATCCCATCTAGAGGGGATGGCAGCTGGGGCTGAGCTCTCTCACACCATCCCCAACAGCTCTTTGAGCCTATGAGCTTGAAGGATGCCAACACTGCTGGGACTGAGGGTGGCACAGGGTGTGCCATGCTCTTGATTTGTCTACCAGCCCTGTGACTGTCCCTGCACATCCAGCAGCCTCACAGGCAAACAAAGCGAGCGCCACCATCACCCTTCTCCTGGCTGAGGCTGCTCACTGGCCAGGAGGGAAGGGGAGCATCATGAGCAGCAATACAGGGGAAAAAGCCAATTTCATCTTTATTAGAAGGAGATTTCTCTTTTAGTAATAAGCACACTTCAAATAATTAGCGTGTTTTACGTAATAATGAAATTATGGAAATGCAGGCCACTTATTCAAACAAGTCACCATTACCATATTTTTAAATATTAGACTTAATTAGAGTTTATCACTTCAGAGAAGTACGAGGAGTGGAGATTTTTTTTCCTTTACAAAAAAATCCTCATAAAGTGTTTATTAAGAGCGGGTAAGAAGGGGATAATGATCTGTTTGGAAATTAAGGCAATCAAACATTTAATGCTCTGCACTCCTGTAGGCAAAAGCATTCAAATGAGTCAATTATACATCCATTATCCAGGCACGATTAAACAAGGCAGGACGGGGAATTTGTCCTCCGCATCATGCGATTGTCGCAAGGACTTATGTCCACTTAAAGGCAGCTAATAAAACACTGAACTTGGGGAAGAAGAGGTTGGGAGGACTGAGAAAACGGAAAACAAGGGAAGAGTGGCAGCAGGTCAGTGGGACCACAGAGGGGCGAGGGTGGGAGGCGGGTAGGGATGGAGCCATGTCTGCATCCCAGCCCTTCATAAATCAAAGTAATTAAGTTAACATGAAAATCAACTTCACCATCCCGTTAAATTACAGCATTTGCATATTAGGACTCAAATGAAGTAGGTA